>JAMKYM010000948.1:0-256825 GCA_026541065.1 Canavalia ensiformis | reverse complement strand
GAGTTTGAATGAATCGAGTACAGTGCGACTAAGTCGGGATGAATGATGATCCAGTGATATTGAAGCGTTGTGTCAAGCAAAGTCGTGTCTAGTCGACTCCAATGGTAACGAGTCACGTCAAGGAAAGCCTAGCGGAGTTGACCGGAGTGTAGTCAAGGTGAAAGTCAAGCTGAGCAAAGTTGCGTCGAACTGTGATAGGTAAAGTCGAGACAAGTTGAGCGAAGTTGAGTCGATTCGTGAAAAGTCGCGTCGACCCAGGTTCAACGCAGTGGAATCGTGCCGTGGCGAATCAAGCGAAGCCGAGTCGAGTCGAGTTCGGATGAGTCGAGTCGAGTCAATTGCAGCCGAGTCGGGTCGAGTCGAGCAGAGTCTAGTGATGAGGCGTTGTGTCGAGAAAACATGTGTCTTGTCGACTCGAATGGTAACATGTCACGTCGAGGAAAGTCGAGCGGAGTCGACTGGGTGTAGTCAAGTTGAAAGTCAAGCTGAGAGAGTTCCGTAGAATGCGATAAATCGAGTCGAGCCGAGTTGAGCGAAGTTGATCGATTCGGGAAAAGTCGTGTCAACTCATGTCGAGCGCAGTTGAATCGTGACGTGGAGAATCAAATGATCAGTGGATCGGTTCGGATTAGTCAGATCAGTTGAGTCACGATCGAGTCGAGATGCAGTCGAAGTAGAGTCAAGCGTTGAAGCGTTGTGTCGAGAAAAGTTGTGTCTAGTCGACTCTAATGGTAACGAGTCACGTCGAGGAAAGTTAAGCGGAGTGTAGTCAAGTTGAAAACTGGCTTGAGTAAAGTTGTGTAGAACTCGGATGATTCGAGTCTAGCCGAGTTGAGCAAAGTTGTGTCGATTCGGGAAAAGTCGAGTCGACCCAGGTTGAGCGCAGTTGAATCCTGGCGTGGCGAATCAAGCGAAGTCGAGTGGAGTCGAGTTTGGATGAGTCGAGTCGAGTGCAGCTGAGTCGGGTCGAGTCAAGAAGAGTCAAGCGATCAAGCGTTTTGTCGAGCAAAGTTGTGTCTAGTCGACTCCAATGGTAACGAGTAACGTCGAGGAAAGTCGAGGAGAATTGACCGGAGTGTAGTCAAGTTAAAAGTCAAGCTGAGCAAATTTGCGTCGAACTGCGATAGGTCGAGTCGAGCCGAGTTGAACGAAGTTGAGTCAATTCGTGAAAAGTCGGGTGGACTAAGGTTCAGCGTAGTTGAATCGTGCCATGGCGAATGAAGCGAAGTCAAGTGGAGTCGAATTTGGATGAGTCGAGTGCAGCCGAGTCGACTCGAATGGTAACGAGTCACGTCGAGGAAAGTGAAGCGGAGTCCACCAGAGTGTAGTCAAGTTGAAAGTCGAGTTGAGCAGAGTTGCGTAGAACTGCGATAAGCCGAGTCGAGCCGAGTTGACCGAATTTAAGTCGATTCGGGAAAACTTGAGTCGACTCCTGTCGAGCGCAGTTGAATTCGTGCGTGGCGACTATTGCGAATTCGAGTTGAGTCGAGTTCAAAAAATGGTTAAATTAAGTCTTTGAGTGATCGGGTCAGTCGAGGCAGAGTCAAGCGATGAACTGTTGTGTCGAGCAACGTTGTGTCTAGTCGACTTCAATGGCAATCACTCACGTCGAGAAAAGTTGAGCGGAATCGACCGGAGTGTAGTGAAGTTGAAAATTGGTGAGTAGAGTTGGCGTGGGGCATAGATGGTCGAGTTGAAGGAGTTGAGGGGATGTTGATCGATTGGGGTAAAAATTAAGTCGACTCGGTCGATCATGATTGAATCGTGTCGTGGCGGCGGCGAAGTCCAGAGTGGGTCGAGTTCGAATGAGTCGAGTCGAGTCGAGTGCAGCCGAGTTGGGTCGAGTCGAGTAGAGTCAAGCGATGGAGCGTTGTGTCGAGCAAAGTTGTGTCTAGTCGACTCTAGTGGTAATGAGTCACGTCGTGGAAAGTGGAGCAGGGAGTCGGCAGTGTGGTCAAGTTGAAAAATCGGGCGACGAAATTGCGTGAGACTAAATGATGGGTCGGCAGAGACCGAGTTGAGCGAAGTTGAGTCGATTCATGAAATGTCGGGTCGACTTAGGTTGAGCGCAGTGGAATCGTGTCGTGGCGAATCAAGCGAGGTCGAGTGAAGTCGAGTTCGGATGAGTCGAGTCGAGTCGAGTGTAGTTGAGTCGGGTCGAGTCGAGAAGAGTCTAGCGATGAGGCGTTGTGTCGAGCAAAGTTGTGTCTAGTCGACTCGAATGGTAACGAGTCACATCGACGAAAGTGGAACGGAGTCGACCGGAGTGTAGTCAAGTTGAAAATCGAGCTGAGCAGAGTTGCGTAGAATGCGATAAGTCGAGTCGATCCGACTTGAGCGAAGTTAAGTCGATTCAGGAAAAGTCGTGTCAACTCATGTCGAGCGCAGATGGAATCGTGGCATGGCGAATACTGCGAAGTCGAGTGGAGTCGAGTTCGAATGAATCGAGTCTAGTGCAGCTGAGTCGGGTTGAGTCGAGCAGAGTCAAGTGACGAAGCGTTGTGTCAAGCAAAGTCGTGTCTAGTCGACTCCAATGGTAACGAGTCACGTCAAGGAAAGCCTAGCGGAGTTGACCGGAGTGTAGTCAAGGTGAAAGTCAAGCTGAGAAAAGTTGCGTCGAACTGTGATAGGTAAAGTCGAGACAAGTTGAGCGAAGTTGAGTCGATTCGTGAAAAGTCGCGTCGACCCAGGTTCAACGCAGTGGAATCGTGCCGTGGCGGAATCAAGCGGCCGAGTCGAGTCGGTTCTGGATGAGTAGAGTCGAATCAATTGCGCAGATGAAGTCGAGTCGAGCGAGTCTAGTGATGAGCGTTGTGTGAGAAAACATGTGTCTTGTCATTCGAATGGTAACATGTCGATTCGAGGAAAGTCAGCGGTCATCGGAATGTAGTCAAGTTGAAAGTCAAGCTGAGAGAGTTCCGTAGAATGCGATAAATCGAGTCGAGCCGAGTTGAGCGAAGTTGATCGATTCGGGAAAAGTCGTGTCAACTCATGTCGAGCGCAGTTGAATCGTGACGTGGAGAATCAAGTGAAGTCGAGTGAGTCGTGTCTTGATTAGTCAAGTCGAGTTGATGCGATCAAGTGGTCTAATCGAGTCGTCAGCGTTGAAGCGTTGGCTAATGAAAAGTTGTGTCTAGTCGACTCCAATGGTAACGAGTCGATCGAGGAAAGTTAAAGCGAGAGTGTAGTCAAGTTGGCCTTTGGTAAAGTTGTGAACTTCGGATGATTGATCTATTGATTGAGCAAAGTTGTATCGGTCGGAAAAGTCAAGTCGACCCAGGTTAATATGATTGAATCATGGTAGTGGCGAATCATCGAAATCGAGGTGAATTAGAGTTGGATGAGTCAAGTCGATCTTGGTGAATTAAGTTATCAAGAAGAGTCAAGATCAAGCGTTTGTCAATTTAAGTTGTGTCTAGTCGACTCGATGAGTAACGATAGCATCCGAGGAGAAGTGAGAAGGAGAATTGACAGTGTAGTCAAGTTAAAAGTCAAAATTTAGAGCAAGTTAAATTGCGACTACGATGGAGTCGATCGAACGGTTGAGCAGTTGAGTCGATTAAATGAAAAGTACGGTGGACTAAGGTTCGGCGTAGTTGAATCGTGCCATGGCATGAATGAAGCGAAGTCAAGTGGATCCGAGTTTGGATGAGTCGAGTGCAGCCGAGTCGACTCGAATGGTAACGAGTCACGTCGAGGAAAGTGAAGCGGAGTCCACCAGAGTGTAGTCAAGTTGAAAGTCGAGCTGAGCAGAGTTGCGTAGAACTGCGATAAGCAGAGTCGGCCGAGTTGACGAATTTAAGTCGATTCGGAAAACTCAGTCGACTCCGTCGGCGCAGCTGAATGCGTGGTCGACTATTGCGAATTCGGAAGTTGAGTCGAGTTCAAAAAGTCCGAGTCGAGTCGGTGCAGCCGATCGGGTCTATGTCAGATGAAGTCGATCACATGAAGTGTTGTGTCGAGCAAAGTTGTGTCTAGTCGACTCCAATGGTAAGGAGTCACGTCGAGGAAAGCCGAGCGGAGTCGACCGGAGTGTAGTCAAGTTGAAAGTTGAGCTGAGCAAAGTTGCGTAGAACTGCGATAGGTCGTGCCGAGCCGAGTTGAGCGAAGTTAAGTAGATTCGTTTAATGTCGCGTCGACTCAGGTTCAGCGCAGTTGAATCGTGCCGTGGCAAATCAAGCGAAGTCAAGTGGAGTTGAGCTTGGATGAGTCGAGTCGAGTCAAGTGCCGGCTAAGTCGGAGTCGAGAAGCCGCGAGTCTAACGATGAGCGTTATGGTCGAGCAAAGTTGTGTCTAGTCGACTCGAATGGTAACGAGTCACGTTGAGGAAAGTGGAGGGGAGTCAATCGGAGTGTAGTCAAGTTGAAAGTCGAGCTGAGCAGAGTTAAGTAGAATGCGATACGTCGAGTCGAGCGATTAGTCGAGATTCGAGTCGATGATTTGGGAAAGATTCGTGTCAATTCATGTGTCAGTGATTGACTAGTGGCGTGGCGAATCGAGCGAAGTCGAGTGGAGTCGAATTCGGATGAGTCGAGTCGAGGCGAGTCCATCCGAGTCGAGTCTAGTCGAGCAGAGTCAGGCGTTGATGCGTTGTGTCGAGGAAAGTTGTGTCTAGTCGACTCCAATGGTAATGAGTCACGTCGAGCAAAGTTCCAATGAGTCGACTGGTGTAGTCAAGTTGAAAGTCGACTAGCGATTGTGTAGAATGCGATCGTCGAGTCGAGCCGGTTGAGCGAGTTGGGTCCACTCGGGTAGAGTCGGTCGACCCAAGTCGAAGCGGTTGAATCGTGCGCGCGGTGAATCAAGCGAAGTGAGTGTGAGTCGGTGTGGTTGAGTCGAGTTGGTCGTCTGCGGTCATCCGCGTCGAGTTGGAAATCAGCGATGAAGCGTTATGTCGAAACAAGTTGTGTCTAGTCGACTCCAATGGTCACCGAGTCACGTCGAAGAAAAGTTGAGGCGGATTACGATGGAGTGTAGTCCAAGTTGAAAATTGAGCTGAGTTAGTTGCGTAAGAACTCCGATAAGTCAGTGAATAGGATTGACGAAGTTAAGATTGATTAGGGAAAAGTAGGTCATTTCGGATCTAGTGCAGTTGAATGGGTAATAAGTGGCGAATCAAGCGAAGTCGGATTGGATAAGTCGGGGAATTAAATCGGAATGCCGTAGAGGTTGGGTAAAAGTCGAGCAAAGTCAGCGATGAGCGTTGTGTCGACAAAGTTGTGTCTAAATCGACTCCGTGGTAGCGAGTCATGTCAAGGAAAGTGGAAGCAGTCGGCAGGGTGTGTAGTCCAAGTTGAAAGTCGAGCTGAGGCGGTTGCGTAGAAGCTGCGATAAGTCAAAGCGGGCTGAGTTGAGCGAAGTTGGTCGATTAGGTGAAATATGGAGGAGAGCTTGGGTTCAGCGCCGGTGGAGGAAATGGGTAATGAGTGGCGAATCAAGCGGAGTCAGGTGGTCGGTTCGGATGAGTCGGTTAGGGTCGGTGCGGTCGAGTTGGGTCGAGGTCGAGAATAGTCTAGGGATGAGGCGTTGTGTCGAGCAAACTTGTGTCTAGTCGACTCTAATGGTAATGAGTCACGTCGAGGAAAGTGGAGCGGAGTCGACCGAAGTGTAGTCAAGTTGAAAGTCGAGCTAAGTAGAGTTGTGTAGAATGCGATAAGTCAAGTCGATCCGAGTTGAGCGAAGTTGAGTTGATTCGGGAAAAGTCGTGTCAACTGATGTCGAGCGTAGTTGAATCGTGGCATGGCGAATCAGCGATCTAAATCTGATCAAGTTCGGATGATCGATCAGATCGAGTGCAGCCGAGTCGGGTCTAGTCGAGGGAGTCCAAGCGTTGAAGCGTTGTGTCGAGCAAAAATGTGCTTGTTGTCGAATCCAATGACAACGAGTCTCGAGCAAAGGGTTAGAGCGGAGTCGGCAGGGTGCTATTAAGTTACAAATTGAGCTAAGTAGACTTGTGTAGAAATCCGATGAGTCGAGTCAAGCAGAGTTGAGTCCCATTGGGGAAAGTCAGAGTCGACCCGGTCGACGCGGTTTAGATACGTCTTTGTGGCGATCAAGCGAAGTCGAGGTGGAGTCGAGTTTGGTTGGAGTCAGCGTGATAGAGTACACAGCTAAGTCGGGTTGAGTCGAAGCGAGTCCAAGTGATGAGCGTTGTGTCAAGCAAGATCGGTGTCTGATCTACTCGATAGTAGCAGTCACGTCGAGGAAAAGTTGAGCGAGTCGGCTTAGGAGTATAGTCAAATTTAAAGTTGGTGAGTTGAGTTAGGCTAGAACTCCGATGAGTCGAGTTGAGCGACGTTGATCGGTGGGAAAAAGTCGGTCGACCTGGTCTGCATAGGTTGAATCGTGTCGTGGCGAATCAAGCGAAGTCCAATGGGTTGAGCGAGTCGGGTTCGGATGACTCGAGTCGAGTTGAGGAAGTAGAGTTGGGTCAAGTCGACGAGTCAAGTGATGAAACGTTGTGTCAAAAAGCAAAGTTAGTGTCTAGTCGACTCCAACGTGTGACGGTCACGTTGAGGAAAGTGGACGCAGTCGACCCAGAGTGTAGTCAAGTTGAAAGTCGAGTTAAGTAGAGTTGCGTATCAAGCTGATAGGTGAAGTCGAGCAAAGTCAATTGATGAAGGTAAGTCGATTTGTGAAAAGTTGTGTCTAGTCGACTCCAACGGTGACGAGTCACGTCGAGGAGAAATCAGTGCCGTGTAGTCAGTTGAGGAGTCGAGTGGAGTCGAGTCGGATGAGTCGAGTGAGTGGTCGAGTCGAGGTCTGAGCGATGAGGCGTTGTGTCGGGAAACTTGTGTCTGGATCGACTCGAATGGTAACGATGTCATTGGAGCAAAGTGGAGCGGTGGCGAATCAAGCAAGTGTCGAGGTGGAGTCGTGGCGAGTCGAGTTGCGTAGAATGGAGTCGGGGTCGTGTCCGGAGTCGGGTTGAGTCGATCGGAAAAGTCGTGTCAACCGGCCAGATCGCGTTGAATCGTGCGCATCAGCGAATCAAGCGTGTGTTGAAATCGAGTTCGGATGAGTCGACTCCAGTCGGGTGCGGCGAGTCCAGGTCTGGTCAAGAGAGTCAAGCGTTGTGTCAAGTCGACTCCAGTATGGTAACGATTCACGTCGAGCAAAGTTGAGCGGAGGTCGAAATGCAGGAGTGTAGTCCGTTATCAAGTCGAGTTGACTAGAGATGTGGCAGGACTCCGATGAGTGAGTCGAAGATGAGAGCGATTTGAGAGGATTGTGTCGATTCCAACGGTGATGAGTCACGAAGTCGAGAAGCGACGTTGAATCGTGTCAGGTTGAAATCAAGCGAGTCGGTGGAGTCGGGTTGGATGAGTCAAGAGTTGAATCGAGCAAGTTGAGTCGGGTCAAGTCAAGAAAAGTCAAGTGATCAGCGTTGTGTTGAGAAAAGTCGAGTCTAGTCGACTCCAATGGTAAGGAGTCCGTCGAGGAAAGCCGGCCCAATTGAGGATAGATGCCGTCATGTTGAAAGTGAAACAGCAAAGTTGCGTCGAGCGATGCGATCGTGTCCGGGATTGGCGAAGTTATGTGGTCGACTCCATGTGAAGAGTCGCGTTGACTAAGGTTCCAATGATCCTTCGGAATCGTGCGTGGTGAATGATGCGAGCTCGAGTGGAGTCAAGTTCGGATGGTCGTCAAACTGCATTAGTCGGGTCAAGTTGAGAAGAGTCCTAGCGATGGCGTTGGTGTCGAGAAAAGTAGTGTCTAATTACTCGAATGTTAACGGTCATGTCAAGCAAAGTGAAGCGGATCCATAGAAGTGGTAGTCCAAGTTGATCGAGCTGAGCGAGTTGCGTCGAACTGCGATAAGCCGAGTTAAGCCGAGTTGAGGAATTTGGCTCGAATTGGAAAAGTCGAGTCGACTCGTTGAGAAATTTGAATCGATTAAGGCGAAATCAAAGTTGAGTGGTCATCGAGATTGAATGAGTCGAGTGGCCAATCAAGGCAAATTCGAATGGAGTCGGCGATCAAGTTAAGGATTGTGTGAGCAAAGAGGATTTTGTCCTGTGATCAATGTTGACAGTCACGCTAAGGAAATTTGTCGAGCGAAGTCCACGATGTAGTCGAGTTTTGAGAAAAAGTTGTGTCGACTGACTCAAATGGGCGAATTACGATGAGAACTTGGTCGAGTCGGGGACCGAAAGTAGTCAAGTTGTCCACTCAGCGAGTTGCGTGGATCGTGTATTGAGAATCAAGCGAAGTCAAGGATGTCGTGTTCGTCGGAGTCGGGTCCAGGCGAGTCTTCTTAGAGTCGATTGAGTCGACAAAATCATGCGATGAAGCGTTGTGTCGAGCAAGTTTTGTCTAGTCGACTCGACGGTGATGAGTTGACGTCGAGGAAAGGCGGACGGGTTGCGTCAGAGCTGCGATGGTCGAGTCGAGCCGAGCTTCAAGCAATGGTGGGTTGATTCAAGGAAAAGGGAACTGAGTCGATTCGGAAGTCGGGCGCGGTTGAGTTGTGTGTTGAGCGAATCAAGCGAGCGAGGTCGGATGAGTCGAAGCCGAATCGAGCGAGAAGTCGGTGGAGTTGAGAGCTCAATGGTAACGAGTCATGAATCGGGAATGGTGAGTCGACGGAGGGTGATCAAGTTGCCGGGAGTCAAGCGATTACGCGTCGTGTCGAGAAAAGTTAAGTCGGCGAAGTTTGGTCGGTCCCGAAAATTGAGTAGACTTGAGGTCGGCGCGGTTGAACGTGTAGTCAGAGTTGAATGTCGGGGAGTTGGGCGTCAGAGTTAGGGATTGAGTCCCGAGTCAGCAAAGTCTAAAACGATCGAAGTGTCGTGAGCGAGAAAAGATGAAGTGTCGTGGTGACTCAGTTGTGTCAGTCACTCCAAACGGAAAGTCTCGACGAGCGGAGTTGGCGGGTGTAGTGAGAGTTGTCATGAGCAGAGTTTTGTCGAGCTGCGATGGGTCAAGTCGAGCCGAGTTGAGGAGGTTGGTCGATTCGGGAAAAAGTCGATTTGACTCAGGTCAGTTCTTGTGATGAATGGTGCGGGAGAATCGTGCGAGTCGAGGTGGAGTCCAAGTGCAAGTCGGGTTGGGATGAGTTGAGTGTGTGTAGGGGTGGCCCGGAGTCGGCAGAATCAGCGATCAAGCCGGGTTGAGTCGAGTTGTGTCTAAACGGATCCTACGGTGAGTTGAGTCACATCAAGTCTTTGACGGAGTCGAACGGATGTAGTCACATTGAAAGTCGAAGTGTTGAGTAGAGTTGCGTCGAACTACGATGACTCCAAGTCGAACAAGTTGAGGAAGTTGAGTCGATTCGGGAAAAGTCAAGTCGATTCAGTCAACCGATTGATTTGTGCGGAGTTGCGTCAATCTGCAATGGTGAGTCGAGTTGGGATTTAGTCCAGAGTCGGAGTCCATCACTATGAAGTCGACAAAGTCAAGTGATGAAGCGCTTGTCGAAAAAGTTGTGTCTGAAGTCGACTCCAACAATGACGAGTCACGTCGAGGAAAAGTTGAGCGAGTCGTCGACCGAATGTAGTCAAGTTGACCGTCAGCCCCGGAAGAAGAGTTTTTGTTGAACTGCGATGAGGTCGAGTTGAGCGAGTTTAGGGAAGTTGACTCGATTTGGGAAAAGTCGGAGTTGACTCGGCCGACCCCGCCACAATCGTGCGTGGCAATCAAGCAGAAGTCGAGGCGGGTATAGGCGAGAGTCGAGTTGGGATGGGTGGATCGGAGTTCGGGTCGACCGGTGGAATTGATGATGAAGTGCGTGTCGGGAAAAAGTTTTGTCTATTCAATACGCCGCAACCGTAATTCCGACGGACGGCAGACTCACTAGAAATTTAAAAATAGAATTTAATTGTATGTGGAGCCGCTACAAATTTTATTTTAAGGAAAACATTTGGAAAAACCCTAACTTGAGAATGAAATTCTAGGTTGAGTCGGTTACAAATAGGGAAGGTGTTAGGCACCCTATTTGTCCGTTCAAAGAACAGTACCCTTAAACCGAAAATGTGATTTTCTTTGCAATTTGTTTGATCCCTTAAATATAATAAAAATAAATAGGTTTGTATGAAAATAGCCAGGACTTGATCCTGCTCCTACGTATTCCCGGTGCAATGGGAAATTCAAGGCTACGTAGTTCGGTGTTTGGAAGAGTTTTTAGAAGAATTTTGAGCTATTTGGTTTTCAAATATGCTTTTAGTTCCACATATGCACGAGTCTAAGACAAACGAGGTTGCACTTAGACTCATATGACTCTCTAAATGTCAAACAGACGGGGTATGCTACCGATTCGCACTAGAGTTCATTGCATGAGAACCAAGGTTTTAGAGAACTTTTAGAAGAGCTTTGAGCGATTTTGTTTTTAGATATGCTCTCGGTTCCACATGTGCATAGAGTCTGGCAAACGAGGTTGCACTTAGGCTCATATGACTCTCTAGATGTCAAACGGTAGGGTATGCTACCGATTCGCACCTAGAGTTCATTGCGTGAGAACCAAGGTTTTGGAAGAAGTTTTTAGAAGAGTTTTGGACGATTTAAGCCTTTAAACATCCTCTCGGTTCCACATATGCAGTCTAAGACAAACGATGGTTGCACTTAGACTCATATGACTCTCTAAATGTCAAACGGTAGGGTATGCTACCGGTTTGCACTTAGAGCTCATTGCGTGAGAACCAAGGTTTTTGAAGAAGTTTTAGAAGATTTTTGGATAATTTTAGTTTTCAAAGTCTTCTCGGTTCCATATGCATAGAGTTAAGACAAACGAAGGTTGCACTTAGACTCATATGACTCCTCTAAATGTCAAACAGATGGGTATGCTACCGGTTTGCACTTAGAGCTCATTGCGTGAGAACCAAGGTTTTGAAGAAGTTTTAGAAGAGTTTTGGATAATTTTAGTTTTCAAAAGTCTTCTCGGTTCACATATGCACAAAGTCTAAGACAAACGAAAGTTGCACTTAGACTCATATGACTCTCTAAATGTCAAACGATCAGGATATGCTACCGGTTGCACCTAGTAGCTCATTGCGTGAGAACCAAGGTTTTTTAGGAATTTTGGAAATTATTTTGTAAGAAAAGGAGTAATTTTGAAAGGAGATTAAGAAAAAGATCCTCAATCCACATGCACAGAATCGAAGGCAAGTGAAGGTTGAACGACGATTCGTATGATTCTCCAAACGTCGAAAGACGAGGCCGCTTTGCACTTTCAACTTCGGGAGTTCATTGGTGAGATCTTAGATCTTTTAAAGCTTTGAAAGTTGTTGTTTAGAAAAATGAAGTTTTTGAAGATTTGATTTATAAAGGAGGACATATAAACATAAACAAATCAGAAATAAATACATATAGAAGGATCCACACATGGAAACTAATACCTAAACAAGTTTAAAAGGACAAGATCTACACAGGAACTTCAAGAACATAGGAGATTTTAGCACCAAAATTTGAATTCAATTCTCAGAATTTTTAGAAAATATTCTTTGTTATATCTAAAAATTAAAACCAACCAATTGAAATATATGGATCATATTAATCAAATAAAACAAGTTTGACACAAATCTAACAAGAAATGAGCAAGTTATGCCCAAATCAAATGAGCTAGGTTCATTCACACATCGAGATGAACATACTTCAGTAATCAGGTGATATAAATTTCATTTTAGATCCAAATTAGACAAATAATATCATTCCTGAAACTAGAGAAAAATATAAAGAGAACGCAACAAAAATCACTAAAATAGGAGATCATTTGATTGATCAAAAACAAAAACGAAAAACAGAGACAAAAATGAACTTCAAGAACATCAAGTTTTTGGCGCCAAAATTTGAATTCAAATCTCAGAATTTTTAGAATATAATTTTTGGTAGATCTTGAAAAATTAAAAGAAAAAAATTGAAATATATAGATCATAGAAATCAAACAAAACAAATTTGACAAAAATCAGGCCATAAATGAGCAAAGTATGCACAAATCAAATGAGCTAGGTTCATTTACAGATCAAGATGAACATACTTCAGTAATCAGGTGATAGAAATTTCATTTTAGATCCAAATTAGACAAATAATATCATTCCTGAAACTAGAGAGAAATAGGAACATAAATAAATAAAAATCACCGAAATCGGAGATCATTTGATTGATCAAAAATAAAACGAAAAACAGAGACGAAAATGAACTTCAAGAACACCGAATTTTTGGCGCCAAAATTTGAATTCAAATCTCAGAATTTTTTTGAAAATATTTTTTGGTAGATCTGAAAAATTAAAACCAAAAATTTAAAAGATATAGACCATAGGAATCAAACAAAACAAATTTGACAAAAATCAGACCAGAAATGAGCAAGGTATGCACAAATCAAATAAGCTAGGTTCATTTGCACATCAGGACGAACATCCTTCAGTAATCAGGTCCTAGAGACTTCATTTCAGATCCAAATTAGACAAATAATATCATTTCAGAAACTAGAAAGAAAGACGAAGAGAACTCAACAAAAATCACTGAAATCGTAGATCATTTGACCGATCAAAAATGAAAATGAAAACAGAGACGAAGATGAACTCGAAAATCCAAGAAGACGCAAGAAAATTAAACGAAATAGAAGCAAGATCTAACCTCTCCATTGATGTTCTTGAATGCCACCTGATAGCATCTTGGAAGGTGATGAATAACTGTTTCTATGGAGGCCAAGAAGGTGCTCAATTGGATGTAGAATCCAAAAGTCTCTTCGGTGCTCCTCCTAGAAAAAATCTAAAAGTCCCCTTTCAATGACCCCAAAGTGCTCCTCTCTCTCCTTCCTTAGAAATTATGAAATCTTTCTTAGAAATGAAGAATCCCCTTTGAACTAAATGAAAGTCCCTACTTATAGATAAAATTTCAAAAAAAGAAAGGGAAAAATTTTTTAGAAGTGAAGAAGCTTTCACCTTTTGTTTTCTGATTTTTCTCTTTTTTGTTTTCTTTTTATTATTTTCTTTTTATTATTTTCTTTATTTTTATTTTTCTTTCATTTTCTTTTTTTTTTCTTTTTTCTTTTTTCTCTAACTAATTCTTAACCGTCATTAACTAATCCAACTAACTTTCTAACTAAATTCTTAACTAAAAATTTATTTTTTCTTTCATTTTCTTTTTTCTTTTTCTTTTTTTTTTTAACTAATTCTTAACCATCATTAACTAATCCAACTAACTTTCTAACTAAATTCTTAACTAAAAATTTATTTTTCTTTCTCTTTTCTATTTTTCTTTTTTTGTTATTTTTTTATTTTAGACTAAAAAAACAAAATAATTTATGTTGGGTTTTAAATTTATCCTCGGACATAATTCAGTGTTCACAGACTCCAACGGTGACACGTCACGTCGAGGAAAGTCAAGCGGAGTCGATCGGAGTGTAGTCATGTAGAAAGTTGAGCTGAGTAGAGTTGCGTCGAACTGGGATGAGTCGTGTCGAGCCGAGTCTAGGGAAGTTGAGTCGATTTGGGAAAAGTTGAGTCGACTCCGGTCGACCGCATTCGAATTGTGCCGTGGTGAATCAAGCGAAGTCGAGTGGAGTCGAGTTGGGATGAGTCGAGTCAAGTCGTGTCCAGACGAGTCAGGTCGAGTCGAGCAGAGTCAAGCGATGAAGCGCTGTGTCGAGTAAAGTTATGCCTAGTTGACTCCAATGGTGACGAGTCACATAAAGGAAAGTCGAGCGGAGTTGACCAGAGTGTAGTCAAGTTGAAAGTCGAGCTGAGCTGAGTTGCGTCAAACTGTGATGAGTCGAGTCGAGCATAGGTGAAGGAAGTTTAGTCGAGTCGGGAAAACTTGAGTTGACTCAGGTTCACAGCAGTTGAATCGTGCCATGGCGAATCAAGCGAAGTCGAGTGGAGTCAAGGCAAGTCGAGTTGGAATGAGTCAAGTCGAGTCGAGTGCACCCGAGTCGAGTAGAGTCGAGCGATGAAGCGCCGTGTCGAGAAAATTTTTGTCTAGCCTACTCCAACGGTGACGAGTCATGTCGAGGAAAGTCGATCGGAGTGTAGTCACGTTGAAAGTCGAGCTGAGCAGAGTTGCAACAAACTACGATGAGTCGAGTTGAGCCGAGTGAGGGAAGTTGAGTCGATTCGGGAAGAGGGAGTGGATTGGGTCATTGATTGATTTGTCTATATGGCGAATCAAGCAAAAGTCGGTTAGGATGATCGAGTTGAAAGCGAAGTCAAAAGATGAGCGTCGTATTGAAAAAGTTGTGCCTAGTCGACTCAACGGTGGTAGTCACGTCGAGAAAATCGAGGGAGTCGACCAGTGTAGTCAAGATGAAAGTTGGTGACGAGGTTGCGTCGGCTGGGATGAGTCGTGTCGAGCCGAGTCTAGGGAAGTTGAGTCGATTCGGGAAAAGTCGATTCGACTCAGGTTGACTGCAGTCGAATCATGTCGTGGTGAATCAAGCGAAGTCGAGTGGAGTCAAGGCGAGTCGAGTTGGGATGACTCGAGTCGAGTCGTGTCCAGACAAGTCGGGTCGAGTCGAGCAGAGTCAAACGATGAAGCGCCATGTCGAGTAAAGTGGTGTCTAGTCGACTCCAACGGTGACGAGTCACGTCAAGGAAAGTCGAGCGGAGTCGACCAGAGTGTAGTCAAGTTGAATGTCGAGCTGAGCAGAGTTGCGTCGAACTGCAATGAGTCGAGTCGAGTATATGTGACGGAAGTTTAGTCGAGTCGGGAAAAGTTGGGTTGACTGAGGTTCACAGCAGTTGAATCGTGTCGTGGTGAATCAAGCGAAGTCGAGTGGAGTCAAGGCAAGTCGAGTTCGGATGAGTCGAGTCGAGTCGAGTGCACCCAAGTCGGGTCGAGTCGAGCGATGAAGCGCCGTGTCGAGAAAAGTTTTGTCTAGTCGACTCCAATGGTGGCGAGTCATGTCGAGGAAAGTTGAGCGGAGTCGATAGGAGTGTAGTCACGTTGAAAGTCGAGCTGAGCAGAGTTGCGTCAAACTACGTTGAATCGAGTTGAGCTAAGTTGAGGGAAGTTGAGTCCATTCGGGAAAAGTCGAGTCGACTCAGGTCGACCGCAGTTGAATCGTATCGTGGCGAATCAAGCGAAGTAAAGTGGAGTCAAGGCGAGCCGAGTTGGTAAGTCAAGTCGAGTTGATTGCAGCTGAGTGGGGTCGAGTCGAGTAGAGTCAAGCGATGAAGTGTCGTGTCGGGAAAAGTTGTGCCTAGTCGGCTCCAACGGTGACGAGTCACGTCGAGAAAAATCAAGCGGAGTCGACTGAAGTATAGCCAAGTTGAAAGTCAAGCTGAGCAGAATTGCGTCGAACTGCGATGAGTCGAGTCGAGCCAAGTTGAGGGAAGTTGAGTCGATTTGGGAAAAGTCGAGTCGACTCAGGTCAACAGCAGTCGAATCGTGCCGTGGTGAATCAAGCGAAGTCGAGTTAAGTAGAGGCGAGTCGAGTTGGGATGGATAGAGTCGAGTCGAGTCCACCTGAGTCAGGTCGAGTCGAGCGGAGTGAAGCGATGAAGCGCCGCGTCAGGAAAAGTTGTTTCTAGTCGACTCCAACGGTGACGAGTCACGTCGAGGAAAGTCAAGTGGGGCCAACCAGAGTGTAGTCAAGTTGAAAATTTAGCTGAGCAGAGTTGCGTCGAACTGGGATGAGTCTTGTCGAGCTGAGTTGAGGGAAGTCGAGTTGATTCGGGAAAAGTTGAGTTGACTCAGGTCGAGCGCAGTTGAATCTTGCCATGGCGAATCAAGGGAAGTTGAGTGGAGTCAAGGCGAGTCGAGTCGAGTGCAGCCGAGTCAGGTCGAGTCGAGCAAAGCCAAGGGATGAAGCGCAGTCTCAAGTAAAGTTGTGTCTAATCGACTCCAACGGTGGCGAGTCACGTCGAGGAAAGTCAAACGGAGTCGACCGGAGTGTAGTCAAGTAGAAAGTCGAGCTTAGCAGAGTTGCGTGGAACTACGATGAGTCGAGTAAAGCCGAGTTGAGGGATGTTGAGTCGATTCGGGAAAAGTCGGGTCGACTCAGGTTGAGCGCGGTTGAATCGTGCCGTGGCGAATCAAGCGAAGTCAAGTGTAGTAGTGGCGAGTCGAGTTGGGAAGGGTCGAGTCGAGCGGAGTGAAGCGATGAAGCACCATGTCGGGAAAAGTTGTATGTAGTCGACTCCAACGGTGACGAGTCACGTCGAGAAAGTCGGCGGGTGTGAAAGTGTAGTCACGTTCAAGTGGTCAGTGACGGACTTGCGTCGAACTACGAAGAGTCGAGTCGAGCCATGTTGAGGGTAGATGAGTCGATTCGGGAAAAGGTGGTCGGTTAGATTATTTAACGGTCTTGGGCCTCCGTCAAACGAAATCAGCGAAGTCGAATGGAGTCAAGATGAGCCGAGTTGAGATGAGTCTAGTCAAGTCAATTGCAGCCGAGTCGGGTCGAGTTGGGCAGAGTCAAGCCATGAAGCGTCGTGTCTAATAAAGTTGTGTCTAGTCGACTCCAACGGCGACGAGTCACGTCGACGAAAGTCAATTGGAGTCGACTGGAGTGTAGTCAAGTTGAAAGTCGAGCTGGGTAGAGTTTCCTCGAACTGCGATGAGTCGAGTCGAGCCGAGTTGAGGGAAGTTGAGTCGATTCGGAATAAGTCGAGTTGACTTAGGTCAAGCGCAGTTGAATCGTGCCGTGGTGAATCAAGCGAAGTCGAGTGGAGTCAAGGCGAGTCGAGTCGAGTGCAGTCGAGTCGGGTCGAGTCGAGCAGAGTCAAGCGATGAAGCGTCGTGTCGAGAAAAGTTGTGTCTAGTCGAGTGCAATGGTGATGAGTCACGTCGAGGATAGTTGAGCGGAGTCGACCGGAGGGTAGTTAAGTTGAAAGTCCAGCTGAAGAGAGTTGCGTGGAACTGCGATGAGTCGAGTAGAGCCGAGTTGAGGGAAGTTGATTCGATTCGCGAAAAGTCAGGTCGACTCAGGTCGAGCGCGGTTCAATCGTGTCGTGGCGAATCAAGCGATGTCGAGTGTAGTAGAGGCGAGTCGAGTTGGGATGAGTCGAGGCGAGTCGAGTCCACCTGAGTTGGGTCGAGTCGAGTGGAGTCAAGCGATGAAGCGTCGTGTCGAGAAATGTTGTGTCTAGTCGACTCCATCGGTGACGCGTCACGTCCATGAAAGTCGAGCGGAGTCGACCAGAGTGTAGTCAAGTTGAAAGTCGAGCTGAGCAGAGTTGCGTCGAACTGCGATGAGTCGAGTTGAGCCGAGTTGAGGGAAGTTGAGTTGATTTGGGAAAAGTCGGGTCGACTCAGCTCGAGCGTAGTTGAATCGTGACGTGGCGAATTAAGCGAAGTCGAGTGGAGTCGAGGCAAGTTGAGTTTGGATAAGTCGAGTCGAGTCGTGTCCAAACGAGTCGGGTCGAGTCGAGCAGAGTCAAGTGATGAAGCGTTGTGTCGAGAAAAGTTGTGTCTAGTCGACTCCAACGGTGACGAGTCACGTCGAGGAAAGTCGAGCGGAGTCGACCGGAGTGTAGTCACGTTCAAAGTCGAGCTGAGCAGACTTGTGTGAAACTACGATGAGTCGAGTCGAGCCCAGTTGAGGGAAGTTGTGTCGATTCGGGAAAAGTCGAGTCGACTCTGGTCGACCGTAGTCGAATCGTGCCGTGGGAATTTAAGCGAAGTCAAGTTGGGATGAGTCGAGTCGAGTCGAGGGCAGCCGAGTCTGGTCGAGTAGAGCAGAGTCAAGCGATGAAGCGTCGTGTCGAGTAAAGTTATGTCTAGTCGACTCCAACGGTGACGAGTCACGTCGAGGAAAGTCAAGCGAAGTCGACCGGAGTGTAATCAAGTTGAAAGTCGAGCTGAGCAGAGTTGCGTCGAACATGCGATGAGTCGAGTTGAGCCTAGTTGAGGAGTGTTGAGTCGATTCGGGAAAAGTCAAGTCGACTCAGTTCGACCGCAGTCGAATCGTTCCGTGGCGAATCAAGCCAAGTCGAGTGGAGTAGAGGCGAGTCGAGTTGGGATGGGTATGTCGCAACCGTAATTCCGACGAGACGACGAACTCACTAAAATTTTGAAAAATGAATTTATTTTTTATTTGATTAATGTGGAGTCGCCACCAAAATTTTATTTAAGGGAAAAATATTTTGGAAAAACCCTGACTCAAGGATGAGATTCGAAGTTCGGGAGTCGGTTACGAGTAGGGAAGGTGTTAGGCACCCCACTCGCCTGTTTCGAATAACAGTACCCTTAAACTGAGTGTGGGATTTTTGAAAATGTTTGATCCCTTAATTAGAGTGAAAATAAATAACTTGATGGAGGTTAGCGTGACAGGACTTGATCCTGCTCCTACGCATTCCCCAGTGCAATAGGAAACTCAAGGCTTACGTAGTTCTGGTTTGTGAAGGCTTGACCTTCAAAAAGTGCTTGAGAAAAGAGTATTTTAGAGATTTCATTTTTTGAAAAAGTTTTATCTTTGGGAGGGATCTTTGGTTCACTCATGCACAAGGCCCGAGGTGGCTAAGGCAGCACGGAGACCCATACAAACTACTAAATGTTGAACAGCAGGTGAACCGCCAGTTCCCCATTTAGAGCTCATTGCGTGAGACCTAGAATCCCAAAATATTAGAGAAAAAAAGATTTTTTTTAAGTTTTGAAAGGGACCTCAAGTCCACTCATGCACAAGGCACGAGGCGGCTAAGGCAGCACGGGGACCTTTACGAACTACTAAATGTTGAACAGCAGGTAAACCGCCAACTCCTCATTTAGAGTCCGTTGCGTGAGACTTAGAAATTCCAAAATATTCAAAAAAAGATTTTTAACGTTTTTGAAAAGAAATAATTTTCAAATGATATTGACCTTGAGTAAAAGAAAACTTGAATTTAATAGAAGAGCTTCATTTTGAGATAAGTGGAGTAGAAATGGAATTTTGGTGCAATTTTGTAATTATTAGAAATTTTTGGGTAATTGGGTAATTATTAGAAATTTTGGAATTTATCTAGCAATTATGAAATTTTTATGAATTTATTTCAAAATTAGAGGATTTTTATGTATTGTTTAGGAATTTTTGTGAATTATGTAGGATTCATAGAATTTTTATGAATTATGTAGGATTTATAGAATTTTTATGAATTATTTAGTATTTATAGAATTTTTATGAATTATTTAGTATTTTTGAATTTTTATGAATTATTTAGTATTTATAGAATTTTATGATTTATTTAGGAATTTTTGAATTTTTATGATTTATTTAGGAATTTTTGAATTTTTGTGATTTATTTTAGGAATTTTATGATATATGGAATTTTTAGGAATTCTATGAATTTTTATGTAATTTTTAGGAATTTTATGGTTTATGGGCAGAATAGGGATTAATCCAATTCCCTGAGGGTAATTTGGTAAATTACTGGACCTGGGACAGACTGGGCATTGAGGGAATTCTCCAAGGGCAGTATGGTCATTTCTGTTGCAGGGGCCTATTGGGTATTAAGGGAAAGTTATAAGGGCAGAATTGTCATTTCTGTATAGAAGGGGTCTGTTGGGAATTTTTGAAATTCTCCAGGGGCTGTATAGTAATTTACCTGGCAAGGGCATATTGGGAATTTTGGAATTTTGAAAGGGCAATGTGGTAATTTAGAAAATCGTCTCTCAATTCAGGGAAAAATGTCGCTCCCACGACTTGAAGGGGCGGTAATGAAGTCACAAGCTAGTAGCCTTACCACATGGGTTATGTGGTCTTCAGGTTTTATGCTAGGAGAAGTTGGTTTATGTATGAAGGGATTAGGATGCTTTTCCATTCACCATCTGGTCCACCTATGGGCCCCATGCCCATCTTAATCTGTCTCCACTTTTGCATGCCAGTTCCTTCACGTAGTCGTCTTCCATGCAGGGCCCTTCCCTGAATTCAGAGCTTGAAGCCATAAAGATGCCCTATTAATCGCAAGAAATGACCTTCCGATGAGATTAAATCTATTAGGTAGGAGGAGTCCTATGCGGCCGACACCATGAGAGGGGTAAACGTTGTTCACCTTGTGACTGAGAGTGTGTTTAGCCCAGGGTATCCCTTGTTGTTGAAAATTTCCTTACCTATGTTCAAAGAATTTACCTCACTCCAAAGGAAACCTTTCAGCTTTGTGTCCAAACAAAGAGTCTCGAATATTCATCCACCATTTCACAAGTCTACTTGGCATCTCTATAAGACCCCATCTTCGAGGAACCCCCTCTCCAAAGATTTAACGCTTAACGCTACTACAGTGACCCCTCATATGGATAGCCAAACTCACCTTTGGAGGGAATTTTGGCAGAGAACGAGTGCTGGGAAGGGTACCAGTATGGATCAGATGACTCTCTAAAACGGCATTTATCCATATTGCTGCTTCTGAATTCAAGAAGGCTAAGGAAATCAAAGTATACATCAACATTTTTATTCCTAAAAAAAACCCTAGAACCTGGAGGAGCTAATATCTTCATGTACCTTTCTTCTCTTTTCCCCGACCACCCATTGTCCAGACAACCGATTGGAACGAGGAGATTCTACAGATAAATAAATATCACAAACCTCACACACTATTCTTAGCAACAAGATCTGGACGTTCTAGCAAGGTTACAAATGCTCCCAAAAGGATGATGAGTGGAAGAAGGTTCAGATCAACGACGCACATATGGAGTGAAAGAAATAGTAGGAACGAACATAAATAGAATACGAGGATCTAAAGAAAAAGTGAGGATGTGTTGGAACGAGACAAAAGGGCAAATTTCAGAGGGTAAAAAGGAGAAGGTGCACACGTGTATCCTACGAGTCCAATACTGAATCTGCCATGTTGAAGGGTTGATCTACTACTCATCTTTTGTGGTCGCCAAGCGGTCAGTCGGGGATATGCCATGAAGAAATTCCTGATGACCATCACTCCTTCCCCAAACCCAGAGTCTCTATAAGCTTGCCTTGCTCTGTTTCACATCTGGGCTCTACCCTGTCTAGGCTTACACTCGGTTTCTAATAGCTAATACCCTTCTACTTTCTACTCATGTTATGGGAAACACATCGCGAGATCATATATGGTATATTCAAACTCTCAAGGGCTGTAGAGGGAGACTCAAACATCCCGATAGTGATAATTGAGGGTCGGAACCTACATGTATCTCGGTCAAGGCAGAGACCTTACATTTCTCTAAAATTCGGATGAACTCAATGGTATTCATTCGGCTCTTTCGGTAGACTCTGTCATGGTGTGTAAGGGAGGAAACAAGGTGCCCAAAGGATAGCCTCACCTCATCATATTCATTGCTCTGTTTTGAGTGCATGATAGCTCCGAGCGTTCTCGGTGCACTTGTATGTTCAGACTTTTTTTAGGTATATTAAAAGGAAGCCCCAGAACGAGGATTCTTGTACCATTCGGACGACCATGCATGATTTCAGACCCTTTACTTTCTACTTATGGTTATTATACAAATTCCTTGCTACAGTGAATTCCCCAAACTGGTTTCCCTATTCACGCGAGAATGATTCCCCCGTCTAAATCCAAACAGGTTCCAAGGTATAGGAACCCTAAACGGATGACAACAACCGATGTAACTTGTATAAAATCTTTATGACCTTCTCGGCTCATGGAAGATCAATTACCATGGACTAAGCTCCCATGCTACAACCTAAAGGAACATAGCTAAGCAAACAGTTTTCATTTACGAGAAGAAGAGAGCTAATTAGACAATATCAACAATTCTTGATCGATTGACATTCAATTGTGAAGGATTTATTCCTCAATAGACATCGACTTCTAGCAGGCGTATCAAGGTTTAATTAAAATTAGATTCTTCTTAGCTTGCATATCGAATGTAGTAGATCCAATCTGGCAGCAATTCGAGCACATATGTTATCATATAGGCTTTCGCCATGCACGACTTGATAAAAGGGATGATGGAGGGAGTGCCACTAACCTGTGTGTGAGCGGTGGCGCTCGATGATCCCTGTAAGGTTCTTCTATGGCTGATTCCGTGACGTCTCTTCCAGAGGAAGTTTTCTTTACTCGAATTTCCTCTGTTTCTTGAAATTCTCTAACAGCCTTCTCCTCTTCTCTCAGCTATTCTTCTCACTTCTTGCTCAGTTTTTTGCTTCAACCAAAAAAAGAGAGACCCAGAATCTCCCACTGCCTCCTTTTATACCTCTCAGACTCGCCTTTTTTCCTTTTTTCCTTTTTCTCCTTTTAAAAATGCCTTATTTCGATTTTTGTCTCTTTCTCATTTTTGTCTTTTCCTGACTTTTATTATTTCCTTTAATTTGTATTGATTTTTCTGATTTTGATTTTTGCTGATTTTTTAGATTTTGATTATTTTGTTTTTTCTGATTTTTGTTTATTTCTATTTATTTTTTTCTTCCGGAATTTTATTTATTTTGATTTCCAGATTTTATTTTTATTAGAATTTTAATTTTAATTTTTATTTTCCAGAATTTATTTTTATTAGAATTTTAATTTTCTTTTTCTTTTAATTTTTAATTTTTCTTTTTTTCCAGAATTTGATTTAATTTTCAGAATTTAATTTTCTTTTTCTTTTAATTTTCCTTTATTTAATTTTTCTTTAATTTTTTTCTTCTTCAAATTTTTAATTTTTTCATATTTTCATTTTCAGATTTTTATTTTTTGCATCAGATTTTTCTTTTTTTATTTTCAATTTTATTTATTTTAAATTCTGATTTTATTTTTAATTTTAATTAATAATTTTTTTAATTAATCTTTTTCTTTTGCTTTTCTTTCATTTTCTTGATTTTGATTTTTATTTTTGAAATCTTTTAATTTTTCTTTTCTTTCTTTATTTTTAGCTTTTCAGCTTTTTCTTCTGCTTCATTTATTAAATTATGGTTCATTTTGAATTTCCTGGGATTTTTAATTTTAGTTTATCCATTAATTACCTTAAAGTGGGCCTCAAACATAATTGAGTGTTTATAGTTTGCCCCTCTTTACTCATTTTCTTATTAGATAATATGAGGAGTAATCTCTATATTATCGTGGTAAGAAATGGGTAAAGACGTAAACGAATTATGTCCGAGGTAGGTAGCGAGATAATCTCGGAGATATCGTACCTTCGAGATTACAGAATTTTCAACCTTATGTGTAGGAAATATTAACCTTTGAATGAAGACGAGACATACGAGGCTCGACCTCATATGCTGAGATGCTAAAATTATAGGAAATTAAAGTATGGAGGGCCTGACAACATAGGCCGAAATGTTGATCATAAAATGCGATGGCCTGACAACATAGGCCGAAGAACAGGAATTTGAAATGCGATGACCTGCCAACATAGGCCGAGAACAGGAATAAAATGCGATGGCCTGACAACATACGCCGAGGATGCAGGAAATTAAATGCGGGGGCCGAACAACATAGGCCGAAAAGCAGAAATGTAAAATGCAGGAGCCTAACAATATAGGCCAGAAAGCAAAAAATTAAAGATGCAGTGGCCTGACAACATAGGCTAGAAAGCAGGAAATGTAAAGATGCAGTGGCCTGACAACATAGGCCAAAAAGCAAAAAATTAAAGATGCAGTGGCTTGACAACATAGCCCAGAAAGAAGGAAATGTAAGGATGCAGTGGCCTGACAACATAGGCCAGAAAGTAGGAAATGTAAAATGCGGTGGCATGACAACATAGGCCAGAAAGCAGGAAATATAAAATGCGGTGGCCTGACAACATAGGCCGGAAAGCAGGGAATGTAAAGATGCAGTGGCCTGACGACATAGGCCAGAAAGCAGGAAATATAAAATGCGGTGGCCTGACAACATAGGCCAGAAAGCAGGAAATATAAAATGCAGTGGCCTGAAAACATAGGCCAGAAAACAGGAAATATAAAATGCGGTGGCCTGACAACATAGGCTAGAAAATAGGAAATGTAAAGATGCAGTGGCCTGACAACATAAGCCAGAAAGCAGGGAATGTAAAGATGCAGTGGCCTGACAACATAGGCCAGAAAGCAAGAAATGTAAAATGCAGTGGCCTGACAACATAGGCCAGAAAGCAGGAAATATAAAATGCGGTGGCCTGACAACATAGGCCAGAAAGACGGAATGCAAAGATGCGGTGGCCTGACAACATAGGCCAGAAAGCAGGAAATGTAAAGATGAGGTGGCCTGACAACCTAGGCCAGAAAGCAGAAAATGTAAAGATGCAGTGGCCAGACAACATAGGCCAGAGAGCAGGAAATGTAAAGATGCAGTGGCCTGACAACATAGGCCAGAGAGCAGGAAAAACTTCGTGATTTTTGTTTGCGAACTCTGTCGCCCCGACTTTCTTCTAGCACTGACTGTATTCTTCAGAGTGAGCTAGACTCTATGAGCTGCTTGTTTCCTTTATTTCCTCAACAGGCATATCTGTTACATGCCATTTTTGCTAAGATTTTTGATTAAAAAGAACTTGCAATTAGGAAAGTTTCGACGTAACCCTAATTTTAGAACAGTGTTAGTAATGGCAATTGTCATTCAAAACTTCAGTAATTGCAGTTTGCATATATATTTTGACAGAAGAAAATACAGTTGCATATGGCAAGGAATTAACATGATAGTCAAAAAGGATGTAAGGTGTTTTATGACTGGAAGTCTAGTGTCATGATTTTGGTTGGTGGGATTCCTTTGAGACGATTAGTGCTAGTATTGTACTTTGGTGACGTCTTCATGCCTTGTCAACCCGGCTTCTAAAAGCAAAAGTTTGCCCCAGTTTATTTGGCTTGTCCCGGACCGGTCTTGAACCTCTCGCTAGAACCCCGGATATTTGCCAATTTTTGCCCCAGTTTAAGGCACAGGTTATAATCTAGCCACGGATTTGCCCCAGTATGGATGGAGACTGCCTGTCACCCTTTCTCAATCTTCTTAATCAGCGGGAACAATTTCTCCTTTACTTGTATTGTCGATGCTGTTTTTTCCTTGATTTTGCCTTGGTCGCTTTCACATGTTCTCGACCTGGCGGGCTTTTTTCTGCTTGAATCGCCCTAACTTTTTCCTAGGCCGCCCTTGCAGGTTTTTGACCTAGCGGGCCTTTTTGCTTGAATTGCCCTAATTTTTTCCTAGGCCGCCCTTGCGGGTTTTTGACCTAGCGGGCTTTTTTGCTTAAATTGCCCTAATTTTTTCCTAGGCCGCCCTTGCGGGTTTTCGACCTAGCGGGCCTCTTTGCTGTAAGCATAATACCTCTTAACGGTATCTGAATTGACAGGGTTAGGCAAGTCTTTCTCGTCCATGTCGGCCAGGATCAAGGCGCCTCCAGAGAAAGCCTTCTTAACTACATAAGGTCCGTGATAATTTGGAGACCATTTCCCATGCAGCGCTTTCTGCGTAGGTAACAGCCTTTTGATCACCAAATCTCCCTCTTGGAACTCCCAAGGATGAACCTTTTTATCGAATGCTTTCTTCATTCGTCTTTGGTATAGTTGGCCATGGCATATTGCCGCCAATCTTTTCTCTTCGATTAAGTTCAATTGATCCATCCGGGCTTGGACCCATTCGGCTTCTTCTAATTTAGCGTCCATCAACACTCTCAACGAAGGGATCTCCACTTTAATTGGGAGTACGGCCTCCATCCCATACACTAGTGAGAATGGCGTTGCCTTAGTAGATGTGCGGACAGAGGTCCGATATGCATGTAATGCATAAGGGAGCATTTCATGCCATTCTCTGTATGAGAGAACCATCTTCTGAATTATCTTCTTGATATTTTTATTGGCCGCTTTGACTGCTTCATTCATCTTCGGTTGATAGGGGGACGAATTGGGATGTTGGATCTTGAATTGGCCGCATAACTTCAACATCATCTTATTGTTCAGGTTGGAGCCATTGTCCGTGATGAGCCTGCTGGGCAGTCCGTATCGGCAAATCAACTCTCTCTTCATGAATTTGACCACCACATTGCGAGTCACACTAGCATATGAGGCAGCCTCGACCCATTTGGTGAAGTAGTCAATGGCGACCAATATAAAACGGTGTCCATTGGACGCTTTAGGCTCGATTGGGCCGATGACATCCATTCCCCACATAGCAAATGGCCAGGGCGATGACAGCACATTCAACAACGTTGACGGCACGTGGACATTGTCCGCAAATACCTGGCATTTGTGGCAGGTCTTGACGTGTTTGTAGCAGTCAGCTTCCATGGTTAGCCAATAATACCCGGCCTTGAGAATTTTCCTCGCCATTGCGTGTCCGTTGGTGTGAGCGCCAAAAGACCCTTCATGAACTTCCTTTAGAATTTTGTCGGCTTCTGCCGCGTCTACACATCTGAGAAGAACCATATCGTGATTCCTTTTATACAGGATTTCTCCATTGAGGAAGAAACCTGCGGCCAATCTCTGTAGGGTCCTCTTATCGTTTTCGGACGCGTCGGCCGGGTACTCTTTATTTTTCAAGAATTGCCGGATGTCATGATACCAAGGTTTTCCGTCCGGTTCCACCTCCACTGCTTGACAAAAATCCGGTCTAGAGCGATGTTGGATGCGGATGAGAGGCATGTCTTCTTCTCGTCCAATTTCGAACATCAACGACAAAGTGGATAGGGCATCAGCAAACTGATTGTCTTCTCGAGGTATGTGCGAGAAGGTGACTTCCTCAAAATGTTCCAACAATTCTTCGAGACGGGCCTGATAGGGCACTAGCTTTATATCTCTGGTCTCCCACTCCCCTTTGACCTAGTGGATGACCAAGGTTGAATCACCGAAGACTTCTAGGCGTTTTATGTTAGCTTCAATAGCTACCTGGATCCCCAAGATACAAGCTTCATACTCTGCCACGTTATTTGTGCAATCGAAAGCTAATCGGGCGGTGATAGGTATATACTGTCGTTCTGGGGAAACCAGTATAACCCCTATACCATGGCCCATCATGTTGGACGCACCATCGAACAACATCGTCCATTTCTCTACTCCTGTCTTTTCTTCACTGGATATTGCCATCAAGTCCTCGTCAGGAAACTCTGGCTGCATAGCCTGATAGTCGTCTATGGGTTGTTGGGCCAAATACTCGGCGAGTGCGCTACCTTTGACCGATTTCTGGGTCACATACAGGATATCATATTCCGAAAGCACCATTTGCCACTTTGCAATTCGTCCTGACAACGCAGGCTTCTCGAATATGTACTTGATCGGATCCATCCTAGATATTAGCCACGTGGTGTGACTCAGCATATACTGTCTTAGGCGGTGCGCCGCCCATGCCAAAGCACAGCAAGTTCGCTCCAAGAGAGAATATCTAGCCTCGCAGCTCGTAAACTTCTTGCTCAAATAGTATATCGCCTGCTCCTTTCTCCAGGATTCATCATGTTGACCAAGCACACAACCCATTGACTGGTCTGTCACTGTCAGATATAAGATCAAGGGTCTCCCAGGGACTGGTGGTACCAAGACCGGCGGGTTCTGTAAGTATGATTTAATCTTCTCAAAAGCCTCTTGGCAATCCTCATCCCAACTCATGGGTTGATTTTTGTGCAATAGCTTAAAGATTGGCTCGCATGTAGCTGTCAACTGGAAGATAAATCGAGAGATGTAATTGAGTCTTCCTAAGAAGCCTCGGATCTCCTTTTTAGTTCTTGGAGCTGGCATATCTATGATTGCGCGGGCTTTGTCAGGATCGACCTTGATCCCTTTTCACTTGGCAATAAAGCCCAACAGCTTTCCTGATTTAACCCCGAAGGTGCATTTAGCCGGGTTCAACCGCAGCTTGAATTTTTGAAGCCTCTCAAACAACTTCTGTAGATCTGTGAGATGGTCGTCCTCTGTTCGGGATTTGGAAATCATATCATCCACGTAGACTTCTATCTCCTTGTGAACCATATCATGGAATAGTGTCACCATAGCCCTCTAATAGGTTGCCCTAGCATTTTTTAATCCAAAGGGCATGACTTTGTAACAGAAGGTTCCCCAGGCCGCAATGAAGGTGGTCTTTTCTTTATCTTCTTCAGCCATCTTGATCTGATTATAGCCACAGAAACCATCCATGAATGAAAAATAGGAGAATTGTGCGGTATTATCGACCAGCATATCGATGTGGGGGAATGGAAAGTCATCTTTCGGGCTGGCTCAATTAAGATCTTTGTAGTCTACGCACATCCGAACCTTTCCATCTTTCTTGGGGACCGGTACTATGTTAGCGACCCACTTGGGGTAATTTGCAACAGCCATGAAGCCGGCGTCAAACTGCTTCCTTACTTCCTCCTGGATTTTCAGAGACATTTCCGGTTTCATCCTCCTCTGCTTTTTTTTTACTGGTGCAACCGTAATTCCGACGAGATGACGAACTCACTAAAATTTTGAAAATGGGTTTTATTGTTATGTGGAGTCGCCACCAAATTTTTATTTAAGGGAAAAGATTTGGAAAAAACCCTGACTTGAGGATGAGATTCGAAGTTCGGGAGTCGGTTACGAGTAGGGAAGGTGTTAGGCACCCCACTCTCCTGTTCCGAAGAACAGTACCCTTAAACCGAGTGTGTGAGTATTTGAAAATTGTTTGATCCCTTCAATTAGTGTGAAAATAAATACTTAATGGGGGTTAGCCTGACAGGACTTGATCCTGCTCCTACGTATTCCCCGGTGCAATGGAAAACTCAAGGCTTACGTAGTTCTGGTTTGATTTGACTTAAAGGCTTGACCTTCAAAAGTGTTTAAAGGAGTGTTTGAAAGGCACTCGAAGGTTTGACCTTCGGTGCTACTTGGAAAGTAATATTCGAAAACGACTTGATTATTTTGAAAGAGAAGGGCAATCCCTATCCACATATGCACATGGCCCAAGACAACTACGGCTGCACTTGGACCCATACGAACCTCTAAACAACGAATAGTAGAAAAAGTTACCAGTTCGTGTTTAGAGCTCGTCGCGTGAGATTAAGAATCGCAAAACAAGATCTTTATTTTGAAAATCGATGAATGAAATGAGTAAGGTTTTTATTTTGATAATAAGGAAAAACAACCCTAATCCACATATGCACAAGGCCCAAGACAACTACGGTTGCACTTGGACTATACGAATCTCTAAACAACGAAGCAATGAAAAAGCTACCGGTTAAATGTTTAGAGCTAAATCACGTGAGATTAAGAATCACAAAACAAGATCTTTATTTTGAAAATCGATGAATAAAATGAGCAAGGTTTTTATTTTAGTAAAAAGGAAAAACAACCCTAATCCACATATGCACAAGACCCAAGACAACTACGGCTGCACTTGGACCTATACGAATCTCTAAACAACGAACAGCAGAAAAAGCTACCAGTTCGTGCTTAGAGCTCGTCGCGTGAGATTAAGAATTGCAAAACAAGATTTTTATTTTTTGAAAATCGACAAAAAGTGCAAGTCACAAGTAAATATTTTGAAATTTTGGAGGAATCTATCAACTAAGAGATGTTATGTTTCATGGACTATTTAGGGATTTTTCATTTTTTATGAATTATTTAGGAATTATAGAATTTTTGAATTTTTTTTATTAATTTTTATGAATTTTATGGATTTTCTGGAAAATTTGAAATTTTTTTATTAATTTCTGGTTTTTATTAATTTCTATTAATTTTTGGAATTTTTATGAATTTTATGAATTTTCTAGAATTTTTTATTAATTTTTATGAATTTATTAGAATTTTTTGAATTTTTTTATTTTTTTACTTTCTGCAATTTTTATGAATTTTTATTGATTTTTATGAATTTTATGAATTTTATGAATTTTTTAGAATTTTTGAATTTTTTTATTAATTTGTGGAATTTTTTAATGTTTTATTCATTTCTAAATTTTTTTTATTAATTTTTATGAATTTTCTGAGATCTTTGAATTTTTTATTAATTTCTGAAATTTTTTTAATGTTTTATTAATTTCTAAAATTTTTTTATTAATTTTCATGAATTTTATGGATTTTATTAAGTTTTAGGGACAAAATGGGGATTCTAGGATTTTTCTATGGGTATTTTGGTAAATCTAAAAGGTAAGGGAAGAATGGGTATTTCTGGAAATGTTGAAGCGAGTTCGTGTAGTTTGCCTGAGCGAGGGGATGTAATGGGAATTTAAAAATCGAGAGGGCATTTGGTCTTTTTAGGTGACAAGGGCAATTTGGGTATTTTTGGAAATTCGAAGGGCATTTTAGTCTTTTTGGGTGACAGGGGCAATTTGGATATTTCTGGAAATCAGAAGGACATTTTGGTCTTTTTAGGTGACAAGGGCAATTTGGATATTTCTGGAAATCAGAAGGGAAATTTTAGTCTTTTTGGGTGACAGGGGCAATTTGGGTATTTCTGAAAATCAGAGGGGCGTTTTGGTCTTTTTAGATGACAGGGGTAATGAGCAACGCGCTCATCCACTAGGCTAAGCCCATAGTTGAGCTTTTAACCACACAAATTAAATTTAAAGGAAAGGAAACAACGAGAATCATGAGCAGAACTCAAGCACGATCCACCGCGACTTTGTGCTTGCATATTGTAGCCACCACCTTGGCCTTTATGGGGTGGATTTGTATGTTCACCCACTCGATTGGAAACAGGGAGCCGTGAACCATTTTCAAGCAATTTTGCGAAATCACAAGATCGAAGCCTAGGATATTGAGGAACTACGAACTTGAACATTTGGTATCCTACGACGTTACTTTCTGCATTCCTATCGTTCAGGTTGGCTTAGGCTTTCTTTCCACTTTCAGGTTCTAGTTTCCATGCATAAAGCTACCAAGCTATGTGTTAGAGATTGCAAGGTCAGGAACCAGCCATCTCTTTGGCTTGCTACGCTCTATAAACTAACAACATAGATACATGGGTAGCTCGCGACATCGGTGCATAGGGGTAAGTTATTGATTAGAAGTATAGAAATCAACCCGATCTGGCTGACCTTTATCTACGAACGAGGAACCTATATACATCAATTGGGAGGTCTTTAGGCCTACGCCATAGGCCTGGATTGGACTTTAAGCTTGGACGGTCATCAAGGATTTTATATACGGTCGAAGGGGAGGCTGCTGGACTTGGCTTTGAAAAGGTAGGGAGCAACGGATAAATTTAGGCTAGCTGCACACGCAAGACTACGTTGCTATCCGATCTAAGTTATGCTAGCATAGCATATTGCACGTGTATCTAGCCTGTTTGAGCCACACCTAAGGCCTTCCTAAGGATGCGAATGACTCAGATTTGCAGCAAGCACATGATCCGATAACGAGAGGGAAAGCAACATCATACCTTGGATCAACTCAATTTCTAATAAGTGATTGAAGAGAACGAAATCGAATCGACTAGAGACATTCAATATTATTATTTCTAAAGATCGGGATTAGTGACACGGATCAACTACGCCTATAGATCATGCCATATAGCTTCAAGTAAACATCGTCGATTAACGACAAAGCGGGATTAACTAACATTAAATCAAATGGACTTTAGTGAATCAAGGTGAATCGGGCCTCAAATCATTTTGATCAAACTCATCATCTCATATTACCGGCTAATGACATTACTTCACTTTCAATCAAAGAAAAGCAATCCGAAAAGTAACACCATGGCTCATACACCAAATTAGAGAAGGAGAAATACTAACCTTAGTGAAGCTAACGAGCACCGAGATCAACTTGTGCGAGGCGTGGCTAGCTATGGCTATGGCTATGGCGTTGTCCGATTTGCGAAGGAGGATCTGAATGTTAGCAGGGAAGGAGAAAAGCTGGAATCGTGGTGGAGAACCACTACTGAATCGATTGCCTAACTCGAACGTCCTTATGATCAAACCCAAAAATGCGAGAAGACTCCGGAAGAAACTCTCAAAACCGAGCTCACGGAATTCTTGATTCCTTTTCTCTCTTAGCCAAAGGATCTCTTTCTAACATAATTCTGTTTTTCTTTTCTGATTCCTCTCTTCCCCTTTTCTAACAAAATCCCCCTTTTTGTTTGATTCCCTTTTCATTTTTTTATTTCTTTTTATTATTATTATTTTTATTTCTTTTATTATTATTATTTTTATTTCCTTCTTATTTTTCGATTTTCTGATTTTTTAGATTTTTCCATTTTTATTTTTTGACTTTTTATTTTTTCTAATCAATCTTTCAGATTTTAAGTTTTGAAATTTTTAAACTTCTTCCCAAATTTTTTTATTCTTTATTTTTAATTCTTCCCTTTCTCACATTTTTTATTATTTGATTTTAATAAGTTTGTTAATTTTCTGTTTCAGATTTTCTAATTTTATTTAGTTTTTCCAGAATTCCATTTTATTTATTTTTTCAGAATTTCTATTTTATCTAATTTTCCAGAATTTTATTTTCTATTTTTCCAGGATTCCATTTTAATTTCTAAATTTTCTAATTCTTTTTCTGTGATTTTTTATTTATTTTTGCTTTCAGAAATTCATTTTTAATTTCGAGATTTTCCTCATTTTCAGAATTAATTTTCTTTATTTTTTTTTAATTTTTCATATTTCTTCTTTTTTTTTTTAATTTTTCTAATTTATTTTCAGATTTTAGTTTTTTCAATATCTCTAATTTTCAGATTTTTTCAGCTTTCTGATTTTATTTGATTTCAGAATTTATTTTTTCTTTTTCTGATTTTCTATTTTTCTTAAAATTTTCAGAATTTTTCTGATTTCCAAAATTTTAAATTTCTTTCTTTTTTTTTCTGATTTTTTGATTAATTTTCATTTTTTCCTTAAATTTTCCAGAATTTTTATTTTTCTTTAAATCTCTAGAATTTTAAATTTCTTTAAATTTTCAAATTTTAAATTTATTTTCTGATTTTTTTTATTAATTTTTCAATTTTTGGATTTTCCTAGAAATTTTTATTTTTCTTTAAATCTCTAGAATTTAGAATTTCTTTAAATTTTCAGAATTTTCAATTTCTTTTTTTCTTATTTTTGATTAATCTTCATTTTTCCTTAAATTTTCCAGAATTTTATTTTCTCGTTTTTTTTTATTTAGCATTTAAGATTTTGAGAAGTTTTTTTTTCTTATTCTTTTCCTGATTTTTGAATTTTTGTTTTCAGATTTTGATTTTTTAATTTTTTATTCTATTCCTTGTTTTTTTTTCAAAATTCAATTTTACTTTAGATTTTTGTTTTTGGTTATCTTTTAGATCTTGATTTTCCTGATTTTTTTATTTAATTTATGATTTTCCAATTTTTCTAACTTCTAATTAATTTTCAAATTTTCTCAGTTTTTGATTTTCTTTATTTTTTAGTTTTCAATTTTTGGATTTTTTCTAATTTTTCATAATTTTATTTTTGTTTTTTCTGATTTTTTATTTTCCTTTAATTTTTTTCCAGAATTTTGGTTTTTTTCTAATTTTCTGATTTTAGAAATTTGTTTTTTTTTTCTGATTTTCAATTAACTTTCATTTTCCTTCAACTATTTTCAATTTTTCTTTTGTTTCAGAATTTAAATTTTCAATTTTCCTAATTTTCCAAAATTTTCAGATTTTTCAAATTTCATTTAATTTTCCAGAATTTGGTTTTTTCTAATTTTCTAATTTTAGAATTTTTTTCTGATTTTCTAATTTTTCCACCATTTTTCAAATTTTATTTAATTTTCCAAAAATCATTTTTCTTTTTTTATTTTAATAAAAAAAAAATTTCTCATGTATAATTTTTATTATTATTATTTTTTATTTCTTTTTGTTTTTTAATTTAGTTTTCTTTAATCTTTAGTTTTTCTTTTCAATTTTCAGAATTTTATTTTTCTTTAAATTTCCTTATTTGATTTTTAAATTTTCTATTTTTCAAATTTTTTGTTAATTTTCTTTTATTTTTCAGGTTTTCATTTTTCTTCCTTTATTTGATTTTTAAATTTTCAATTTTGATTTTTCATTCTTTGTTTTTATTATTTGAAAAAAAAATTTATGATTTTTCTTCTTCTGGTTTTTTGCTTTTTTTATTCTTTTTTGTTTGTTTGTTTAATTTTTTATTTTCCCTAATTCCTTCTTTACTTCCCCTCCTTTTTGGTTTTTCTCAAATTTTTTTATTTTTCAGTTAAAGTTTTTTTCTTTTGTAATTTACATTATTTAAATTGGGGTTAATTGACTTTAGCGGCCGAGAACCTCAGACGGAATTAGGTGTTTACAGTTTGCCCCTCTTTACTTATTTCCTGCCTGATAATGTGAGGGATGACTCTCTAGATTATCGGGACAGGGAATGAGTAAAGACGTGAACACATTGCATCCGAGGTGACTCGAGAAGCCATGGATTTGCTTGCGCGGCTTGACTAGGCTGTGGACACTACTGACGTGCAGATGAGACGGTGTGAAACGGGTGTGAGCGAATGATAGGGAGTCTTGGCGGATCTTGTTTAATTGGACAAGGCGAAATGAAATGGAGTCAACGGCCTGACATGGGGGCCGAGAATGCAGGAAGGTGAGTTGGGGTGAGGCCTGACATCCTAGGCCACCGATGCGGCAATTTAACTAGGCAATGACCTGACAACCTAGTCGAGCGGGCAGGAAAATAAACTAGGTGGTGGCCCGACAACATAGGCCTAAAAGCAGGAAATCTAGACTAGGTGGTGGCCTAACAACATAGGCCTGAAAGCATTAAATTAAACTAGATGGCCTGACAACATAGGCCTGAAAGCAGTAAATCTAGACTATGTGGTGCCTGACAACATAGGTCTGAAAGCAGTAAACTAGATTATGTGGTGGCCTGACAACATAGGCCTGAAAGCAGTAAATCTAGACTAGGTGGTGGCCTGACAACATAGGCCTGAAAGCATTAAACTAAACTAGATGGCCTGACAACATAGGCCTGAAAGCAGTAAATCTAGACTGTGTGGTGCCTGACAACATAGGCCTGAAAGCAGTAAATCTAGACTATGTGGTGGCCTGACAACATAGGCCTGAAAGCAGTAAATCTAGACTAGGTGGTGGCCTGACAACATAGGCCAGAAAGCATTAAACTAAACTAGATGGTCTGACAACATAGGCCTGAAAGCAGTAAATCTAGACTATGTGGTGCCTGACAACATAGGCCTGAAAGCATTAAATCTAGACTATGTGGTGGCCTGACAACATAGGCCTGAAAGCATTAAACTAAACTAGATGGTTGCACGACAACATAGGCAAAGCGATAAATCTAGAGTATGTGGTGCACGACAACATAGGCACAGCGATAAATCTAGACTATGTGGTGCCTGACAACATAGGCCTGAAAGCATTAAATCTAGACTATGTGGTGGCCTGACAACATAGGCCTGAAAGCATTAAACTAAACTAGATGGTTGCCTGACAACATAGGCCTGAAAGCAGTAAATCTAGAGTATGTGGTGCCTGACAACATAGGCCTGAAAGCAGTAAACTAGACTATGTGGTGGCCTGACAACATAGGCCTGAAAGCAGTAAATCTAGACTAGGTGGTGGCCTGACAACATAGGCCTGAAAGCATTAAACTAAACTAGATGGCCTGAAAGCATTAAACTAAACTAGATGGCCTGACAACATAGGCCTGAAAGCAGTAAATCTAGACTATGTGGTGCCTAACAACATAGGCCTGAAAGCAGTAAATCTAGACTATGTGGTGGCCTGACAACATAGGCCTGAAAGCATTAAACTAACCTAGATGGGCGGCCTGACAACATAGGCCTGAAAGGAGTAAATCTAGACTAGGTTGTGGCCTGACAACATAGGCCTGAAAGCAAGAGTATAAAGATGCAATGCTATGGCCTGACAACATAGGCCAGTGAGTAAGAGTGTAAAGCGATCTACTAGTAGGCTTGAGCGGAGAAGAAACCTCACGGTTTTGTTCGCGGACTCTGACTCCCTGGCTTTCTTCTAACACTGATCATACCCTTCCGAGTGAGCTAGACTCTATAAGCTGTTTGTTTCCTTTATTTCTTTGAAAGGCATATCTGTTGCATGAGCTGTTTTGATAAGATTTTTGGGTCAAAAAGAACTTGCCATTAAGAAAGTTTCGACATAACTCTTATTTTAGCACAGTGTTAGTAATCAGCAATTGTCATTAAAAAAAGAGTATTTATATTCTGCATATACATTTTGACAGAAGAAAATACAGTTGCATATAATGGGGAATTAACAAGATAGTCAAAAAGGACATAGGGTGCTTTTGTGACTAGACGTCTGGTGAAATGGTTTTGGTTGGCGGTGATGCCTTCGAGACGATTAGTGCTAGTATTGTACTTTGGCGACCTCTTCATGCACTGCCAACCCAGCTTCGGAAAATCCAAAATTTTTCCCCAGTTTATTTAGCTTGCCCTAAACCGGTCTTGAATCCTCTTGCTAAAACCGTGGATATCTGCCGATTTTTGCCCCAGTATAAGACACAGATCATGATTTGGTCATGGATTTTCCCCAGTATAGATGGAGACTGCTTGTCACCCTTTCTCAACCTCCTTAATTGGAAAGAACAAATCTTCCTTTATCTGTTTTGTCAATGCCGTTTTTGTCTAAACCGCATTTTCGGGTTTTCAGTTTAGAAGGCTTTTCTGCTTGAATCGCCTTAACTCTTGCCTAGGTCGCCCTTGCGGGTTTTCAACCTAGCGGGATTTTTTGCTTAAATGGCCCTAATTTTTCCTAGGTCGCCCTTGCGGGTTTTTCGGCCTAGCGGGCTCTTTTGCTTGAATTGCCCTAATTTTTTCCTAGGTCGATTTGATGATGGTTGACCTAGCGGGCTTTTCCTTCTTGTCTGGCCCTAACTTTTGCCTAGGCCGCCCTTGCGGGTTTTCAACCTAGCGGGCTTTTCTTCTAAGCGTAATACTTCTTAATGACATCTAAATTGATGGGATTAGGCAGGTCTTTCCCGTCCATGTCGGCCCGGGAGTAGGCGCCTCTCCCGAGAAAGGCCTTCTTAACTACATAAGGTCCGTGGTAATTTGGAGACCACTTCCCCTGCAGTGCTTTCTGTGTGGGCAGCAGCCTTTTAATCACCAAATCTCCTTCCTGGAATTCCCGAGGATGGACCTTTTTATCGAATGCTTTCTTCATTCTTCTTTGGTATAGTTGGCCGTGACATATTGCTGCCAACCTTTTCTCCTCGATTAAGTTCAGCTGGTCCATCCGGGTTTGGACCCATTCAGCTTCTTCCAGTTGGGCATCCATCAAGACTCTCAACGATGGGATCTCTACTTCAATCGGGAGTACGGCCTCCATTCCATACACTAGTGAGAATGGCGTTGCCCCAGTAGATGTACGGATAGAGGTCCGATATGCGTGTAATGCATAAGGGAGCATTTCGTGCCATTCTCTGTATGAGAGAACCATCTTCTGAATTATCTTCTTGATATTTTTGTTGGCCGTTTCGACCGCTCCAGTCATCTTCGGACGATATGGGGATGAGTTGTGATGTTGGATCTTGAACTGGCCACATAATTCCGACATCATCTTATTGTTAAGGTTAGAGCCATTATCCGTGATGAGCTTACTGGGTAATCCATATCGGCAGATTAGCTCTCTCTTTACGAACTTGACCACCACATTGTGAGTTACACTAGTATATGAGGCAGCCTCGACCCATTTGGTGAAATAGTCGATGGCGACTAATATGAAGCGGTGTCCATTGGAAGCTTTAGGCTCTATCGGTTTGATGACGTCCATCCCCCACATGGCGAATGGCCACGGTGAGGACAGCACGTTCAACGACGTCGACCGTACATGGACATTGTCCACGTATACCTGGCACTTGTGGCAGGTCTTGACGTGTTTGTAGCAATCAGCTTCCATGGTCAGCCAATAATATCCAGCCCTGAGGATTTTTCTTGCCATGGCATGTACATTGGCGTGAGCACCAAAGGACCCCTCGTGAACTTCTTTTAGAAACTTGTCGGCTTCTGCTGCGTCTACGCATCAGAGCAGAACCATGTCGTGATTCCTCTTGTACAGGATTTCTCCATTAAGGAGGAAACCTGCAGCCAATCTCCGTAAGGTCCTCTTGTCATTTTCGGATGCCTTGGCAGGATATTCTTTGTTTCTCAAGAATTGCCGGATGTCATGATACCATGGCTTTCCGTCCGGCTCCGCCTCCACTGCATGACAAAATTCCGGTCTGGAGCGATGCTGGATACGGATGAGAGGCATATCTTCTTCTCGCCCGATTTCAAACATAGACGATAAGGTGGCTAGAGCATCAGCCAACTGATTGTCCTCTCGGGGTATATGCGAGAAGGTAACCTCTTCGAAATGCTCCAGCCGGTCCTTGGAGCGAGCCTGATATGGCACTAGTTTCACGTCTCTGGTCTCCCACTCTCCTTTGACCTGGTGGATGACCAAAGCTGAATCCCCAAAGACCTCTAGGCGCTTTACCTTAGCTTCGATCGCAGCTTGAATCCCTAGAATACAAGCTTTGTACTCCATCACATTGTTTGTGCAATCAAAAGCTAGTCGGGCGGTGATAGGTATATACTGCTTTTCTGGGGAAATCAGTATAACTCCTATACCATGGCCCATCATATTAGACGCACCGTCGAACAACATCGTCCATTTTCCTTCATCTATCTTCTTTTCCTCACTAAAGATCGCCATTAAATCCTCATCAGGGAATTCTGGCTGCATGGCCTGATAGTCGTCTATGGGTTGTTGGGCCAAATATTCTGCGAGTGCACTGCCTTTGACAGATTTCTGCGTCACATACAGGATATCCGATAGCACCATTTGCCACTTGGCAATCCGTCCTGACAACGCAGTCGTTTAGAATATGTACTTGATCGGATCCATCCTGGATATTAGCCACGTGGTGTGACTCAACATGTATTGCCTCAGGCGATGTGCTGCCCATGCCAAGGCGCAGCAGGTTCGCTCTAATAGAGAGTATCAGGCCTCGCAGCTCGTGAATTTCTTACTCAAGTAGTATATTTCCTGCTCCTTTCTCCCGGATTCATCGTGTTGACCGAGCAAACCCATTGGTGAGTCCGTAACACGTCGGGAGTACAAGATTAGGGGCCTCCGTGTTGGCGGAGTCCGGACCGGCGGGTTCTGTAAGTAGGATTTGATCTTTTAAAAAGCCTCTTGGCAATCCTCATCCCAACTCATGGGTTGATTCTTGCGCAAGAGCTTAAAGATCGGCTCGCAAGTAGCTGTCAACTGAAAAATAAACCGGGAGATGTAGTTGAGTCTCCCTAGGAAACCTCGGATCTCTTTTTTAGTCTTCGGAGCAGGCATGTCTAATGATTGCTCGAGCTTTTTCAGGATCGACCATGATTCCCCTCTCACTAACGATGAAGCCTAACAGTTTTCCTAATTTTACTCCGAAAGTACATTTGGCTGGGTTTAGTCGCAACTGGAACTTTCGCAGCCTTTCAAACAGCTTCCGGAGGTCCATGAGGTGGCCGTCTTCTGTCTAGGATTTGGCGATCATATGATCCACGTATACTTCTATCTCCTTGTGAATCATATCATGGAACAGCGTTACCATGGCCCTTTGATAGGTTGCCCCAGCATTTTTAATCCAAAGGGCATGACTTTGTAACAAAAGGTTCCCCAGGCTGTGATGAAGGTGGTCTTTTCCCTATCTTCTTCAGCCATCTTGATCTGATTTTAGCCTGAGAACCCATCCATGAATGAGAAGTAGGAGAACTGCGCGGTATTATCGACCAGCACGTCGATATGAGGCAGCGGAAAGTCATCCTTTGGGCTAGCTCGATTAAGATCTCTGTAGTCCACGCACATCCGAACCTTCCCATCTTTCTTGGGGACCGGCACTATGTTAGCGACCCATTCGGGGTAATTTGCAACAGCCAAAAAGCCGGCGTCAAACTGCTTCCTTACTTCTTCCCGGATTTTCAGAGACATTTCCGGTTTCATCCTCCTTAGCTTCTGTTTGACCGGCGTACATCCGGCTTTCATAGGCAGCTTGTGCTCCACTATAGAAGTATCTAGGCCTGGCATGTCTTGATAAGACCAAGCGAAGATATCACTATAGTTATGTAAGAGTGAGATCAACCGCTCACGATTGTCTCCAGCAATAAGCGTGCCTATCTTGACTTCTCTTCTATTTTCCTCGGTCCCCAAATTTATCAAATCCACTGGTTCCTGATGAGGTTCAATAATTTTAGATTCGCGTTCCACCAATCTCAACATTTCGTCGGTGGGTTCGCACTCAAATTCTGACTCTTCATCGGCCAGGTCGTCAATACAGTCGAAATCGCCTAATACAATACTAGCATTGTCGTTGCAAGGCGGTTCAGATCTGCGTATTGGGATAAGACGAAGAAATAAGATAGGTATATTTAGCAGAGGGGAGTAAATTGGGGAAAGAAAGAGAAGATTTTTGGATAATGCAACTATATTTCACTTATCAAAACAGATACAAAATGTTTATGCTTTGAAATAAAATTTTGGTATGACAATTACAAAATTACATTTGAACTGAACTAAAAGTCAGAGGTAGGTCAAAATTTTCCCAATTAGTCAGTTCTTGTCCGGGCGGGCAGGCTGTCACCAGGTCTTCAATGTTGATTGGCCTTTCTCCATCAATGGCTGCAATCAAATCTGAGCTCTCGAAGCCGGCACTCCGGAAGCTTTGAGAGATATGGCACAGAGGGACCTTCCTTGCACGGGGCCTCAGCATTCTGTCTTCCTCAGTGGGCTCATATCCTAGCCCATATCGTCTCTGGTTCTTGTTCAATGACAAAGGTTGAGATAAGCCATCATTGTTTTGCCTCAGTTTATCGCCGGGCTTGAACCCATTTTGTAACATCACTCGAGCCATCATCATGAGGGCCTTTGGGGGCTGCTTTCGGTCAACCACCTCTCCCTCCTTGATAGTGGTGACATTGGCAACTTCCAAGGCTTGGAAGTGTGTTTCCAAAGCCTCTTCTGCCGCCTCGATGTAGGGAGGATTGGTGGGCTTACTGACCAGGTAGTCTTCCTCCGCCGAGATAATAATTAGCTTATCATCCGTAATGAATTTAAGCTTTTGGTGCAGAGTGGATGGTACTGCCTTGGCAGAGTGAATCCAAGGCCTCCCCAGTAAGCAACTATAGGCCGGTTGTATGTCCATGATTTGGAAAGTGGTATTGAAAATCACTGGTCCAATCTGGATTGGTAGGTCCACCTCGCCTATGACCTCTCTTCTAGATCCGTCAAAGGCCCTTACCACCGTTGAGCTCGGCCTTATGAGGATCCCCTCGTGTGGTAACTTTGATAGCATCAGTTGAGGCATTACATTTAGTGAGGAACCATTGTCTATCAGAACCCTGGCTAGAATATGGTCCATGCACTTAACGGATATATGTAATGCCTTATTGTGTCCAGCTCCCTCATCTGGAATCTCCTTATCAGCAAAAGTGAGGAAGTTATTGGCAGTGATATTGCTAGCAATCCCCTGAAATTTATCCACCGAGATGTTGTGGACTACGTGAGCCTCGTTAAGTACCTTCAGTAGTACTTTCCGGTGTGGCTCAGAATTCATCATAAGGGCCAGCAGTGAGATTTTAGCGGGTATACGGTTAATCTGCTCAATTACCGCGTACTCGCTTTGCCTGATTATTTTCAGGAATTCACAAGCATCCTCTTCGGAGACCGGCTTCTTTAATTCTTTTTCTGCCTGTCGTTTACTAGTTTCAGGCTCAGGGCTCGCCAATATCGCCACTCCACAAGGCGATTCTCCTCTTTTCTCGATAGGGGAATAGATACGATCGCTTCTGGTCATACCTCCGATGCCGGCTATGTTCACCACGTTCGGTGTAGAGCTCGTCGCAGCCTTAGGCCTTGGTTCCTCTTCTACTTTCCCACCAGAGACCTCTACGTCATACTTCCAAGGCACCGCTTGGTTACTTTGGTATGGAAAAGGCCTAGGAACCTTTATCACCACAGGTCTCATCCCTTTCGGTATTGCCTGGGCTGGCGCTTCGGTATACCAAATGACTAGAGGCCTGGGATGCCCCAAAGGGGATTCATTGACCATATGGACTTCTTCCTCCACTTCAATGCAATTCACCGACGGTTCCGCTCCTCCATGGTTTGGCAGCGGGTTGTTCCCCACGCTTGGTGCGTCTTTTTCGAAGTTTAGCCACTTGGCATTGATTAACTTCTGGACCCTATGTTTCAGGGCCAGACAGTTCTCCGTAGAGTGCCCCACCGTTCCGGCATGATAATCACATTTAGCTTCCGGATTATACCACTTCGGGTACGGGGGTTCTAGTGGCTTCATGGGGACCGGTGCAATTAGGGAGTTTTGAATTAAGTGGGGCAGCAGCTCCGAATAACTCATTGGAATTGCGTCGAATTGCACCATTTTCCTTGGGTTGTTTGTTTTTTGTGGAGGTGGGTTGAAGTTGGTATTTGGTGTCCATGGTCTGGGGGGTTGTTGGAATGTAGGTTGTGGAGGAAAGGGTGATTGTTGAGGAAATGTTTGTGGAGGTGGAGTCATGTGTGGAGGGTTTGGTTGGAATGAAGTAGGTGGGTTGTATGAAGGTTGGGCTGCGGCTATCATATGTGGAGGTGTTTGAAACTGTGTTGGGTATGGTATTTGGTAATTGGGAGGAATGGTGGTAGGTTGGTATGTGGGTTGGGCCATGGCTGCTCGGTTGAGGTCAGCTGAAATATGGTGGGTTTCAGCCTCTTTCTTCTTCCATGGACCATTTGCTGGCTTTTTCCCGTTCGTGCCGCTGGCGGTGTTGTGAATAATCTTTCCACGACGTAGGCCGCTCTCAATACGTTCTCCGATCAGCACCATATCGGAGAAATTGGCGGACACACTGCCCACCATTTTGTCATAAAAAGGAGCCGGAAGGGTCTCCATGAAAGTGCTGATCATTTCACGATCAACAGAGGTGGTTGGACTTGAGCGGCAAGTTCTCTCCACCGCTGGGCATATTCCTTAAAGGACTCATTTTCCCTCTTTATCATGTTTTGCAGCTGAGTCCGGTCTGGAGCCATCTCCATGTGGTATTTGTATTGCCTGAGGAAGGCGTCAGCCAAATCCTTCCAGCAACGGATGTGTGACCTCTCTAGCTGGGTATACCAACTAGCCGCCGCTCCAACCAAACTGTCCTAAAAACAGTGGATGAGCAGCTTATCGTTGTGGGAGTGTGAGGCCATTTTTCGGCAATACATGGTTAGATGACTCTTCGGGTAGCCGGTCCCCTTATACTTTTCGAACTCGGGGGTCTTGAATTTGGGGGGAATGATGACGTCAGGCACAAGGCAGAGGTCGAAGGCCTCTACCGTTCCATATCCGCCCCCTTCAGTGGCGCGAACCCTATCTTCCAGATGTTGCCACCTCCCTCCGAGGTGGGCTTCTTGGTCAGCTGGCCTTGGCCCTGGTTCATTTAACGGCTGGCCAATGTGGTGAGGTGCGGCATAGGGTCCCTCGGTTCTTGCAGCATGACCGTAGGGGTGTGATTGGTGAGGGTTTGCAGGATGGGTGGCGACCGGTACCGAGTATGTGGGGTCCTCGGTAACAGTCGTGTTCATGTGGGTGTAATCAGGGTTGGTGTGAGGTGGATATGTGTTTGGCTGATTGGTGTGAGGAGGGAAGGTTGGGTTTATATGTGGGGGGAAGGCAGAGGAAGTGTTTAGGTTGTAAGGGTAGGGTGGTGGGTTCATTTGTGTTGAGTATGGGTGTGGCGGATAGCCGGTAGTGCTAGCTAGGGGGAGATATGTTGGTGGGTTAAGGTGGTGAGGATGGGTGGTATGGTTGTTGTGTGGAAGCCCAGTGGGGAGATTTGGGTGGTATTGGTGAGAGGTGGGAATGTGGAGTGGCAGTGCATTGGGATTTTCACCAGCGGTGATCCCTTGAGAGCTCAGTCCATATGGATGCTCGGAACCGGGCGGTAGCCCGTATGGCCATTCTTGCTCAGTCACAACTTGTAAGGGCATTGAAGTAGCAGCAGCCCCTGTTGCCTCGGTTGTCGTAGGTCCCTTTGTGCCTTTTTCAAGTAGCTTTATGAGCTTAGCTACCTGATCTTTTAACTCAGCTACCTCATTCCTGAGCTCCTCATTCTGCATTTCCAGCTCACTCATGATTTTGGCTTTCGATCTAGTGCTGTATGAATGCCGAGGGAGTCGTGAGTCCGCTATTTTGTTATTTGTGCAGAAACTATCAATCTCCCTCTTTTTCTTTTTCACTCTTTGTCTTTCCTTTTTGACTTCTTTTTTTCACTTGATTTCTCTCCCTATTTTTTCTCTCTTTATTTTCTTTTTCTTTCTCTTTAATTTTTCTTCCCTTTTTCTTTCTCTCTTTTCATTTTTGTTCATCTCTTATTTGAACTTTTTTTTCTTTTCTTTTTGTTCTTTCTCTTTCTCTCTCTTTAATTTTTCTACTCCCCTATTCTTTAATCATCCCATCATAAGTGAATTTTAAAAGATGAACCTGAATTTGCAGAGCGTGCCCTCCTTTTATCCTATTTGGGTAACCTGTCCTAAGGGTCTAAGGCCATTAATGCATGAACCTCTCAAAAGGTGGTTAGTAGTCCTAAGGTATAAAAGGTCACTAGAGCCAAGTTCCAGTCCGCAATGCTTGCTACAACAGCAAAAAAAGCTACCAGTTGTAGGGCATTACGAATAGGATGCACTCTAGCTGGGATTTTCGTGATAGTCAAACAGGACGTAAGCCCTAAAGTGACACCACTAGATCCCTCTAGTCCTAAGCAACACTCAGACCCGAGTGTAGGACCCCACTCGTAATAAAATGCGTATGTAATGCATGGAGGGCACTTTATTTTGGGATACCTGCAATTGGGGAACTTTGTACAGATATATAGAACAATTTAATATTCGTCTATCCTAAGGTTTGTACAAAGAAATAAACAACTCAATAAATCAAAGATAAGCAAACAGATAAATAAAACATGCAAATAAAAGGGAAAGGGATCGAAGCAAAACACACTCAAGTGACCGGGTTTGACTCTCTAATATCTCCCCAGTGGAGTCGCCATCTGTCGCAACCGTAATTCCGACGAGACAACGAACTCACTAAAATTTTGAAAATGGGTTTTATTGTTATGTGGAGTCGCCACCAAATTTTTATTTAAGGGAAAAGATTTGGAAAAAACCCTGACTCGAGGATGAGATTCGAAGTTCGGGAGTCGGTTACGAGTAGGGAAGGTGTTAGGCACCCCACTCGCCTGTTCCGAAGAACAGTACCCTTAAACCGAGTGTGTGAGTATTTGAAAATTGTTTGATCCCTTCAATTAGTGTGAAAATAAATACTTAATGGGGGTTAGCCTGATAGGACTTGATCCTACTCCTACGTATTCCCCGGTGCAATGGGAAACTCAAGGCTTACGTAGTTCTGGTTTGATTTGACTTAAAGGCTTGACCTTCAAAAGTGTTTAAAGGAGTGTTTGAAAGGCACTCGAAGGTTTGACCTTCGGTGCTACTTGGAAAGTAATATTCGAAAACGGCTTGCTTATTTTGAAAGAGAAGGGCAATCTGTATCCATATATGCACACCGCCCAAGACAACTACGACTGCACTTGGACCCATATGAACCTCTAAACAACGAACAGCAGAAAAAGCTACCAGTTCGTGTTTAGAGCTCGTCGCGTGAGATTAAGAATCGCAAAACAGGATCATTATCTTGAAAATCGATCAAATGAAATGAGCAATGTTTTTATTTTGATAAAAAGGAAAAGCAACCCTAATCCACATATGCACAAGGCCCAAGACAACTACTGCTGCACTTGGACCTATAGGAATCTCTAAACAACGAACAGCAGAAAAAGCTACCAGTTCGTGTTTAGAGCTCATCGCGTGAGATTAAGAATCGCAAAACAAGATCTTTATTTTGAAAATCGATAAATAAAATAAGCAAGGTTTTTATTTTGATAAAAAAGAAAAGCAACCCTAATCCACATATGCACAAGGCCCAAGACAACTACGGCTGCACTTGGACCTATACGAATCTCTAAACAACGAACAACAGAAAAAGCTACCAGTTCGTGTTTAGACCTCGTCGCGTGAGATTAAGAATCGCAAAACAAGATCTTTATTTTGAAAATCGATGAATAAAATGAGCAAGGTTTTTATTTTAGTAAAAAGGAAAAGCAACCCTAATCCACATATGCACAAGACCCAAGACAACTACGGCTGCACTTGGACCTATACGAATCTCTAAACAACGAACAGTAGAAAAAGCTACCAGTTCATGTTTCGAGCTCGTCACGTGAGATTAAGAATCGCAAAACAAGATTTTTGTGTCTGAAAATCGATGAATAAAATGAGCAAGGTTTTTATTTTAGTAAAAAGGAAAAGCAACCCTAATCCACATATGCACAAGGTCCAAGACAACTACGACTGCACTTGGACCTATACGAATCTTTAAACAACGAACAGCAGAAAAAGCTACCAGTTCGTATCGGGAGCTCGTTGCGTGAGATTGAGAATCGCAAAACAAGATCTTTATTTTGAAAATCGATGAATAAAATGAGCAAGGTTTTTATTTTAGTAAAAAGGAAAAGCAACCCTAATCCACATATGCACAAGGCCCAAGACAACTACGGCTGCACTTGGACCTATACGAATCTCTAAACAACGAACAGTAGAAAAAGCTACTAGTTCGTGCTTGGAGCTCGTCGCGTGAGATTAAGAATTGCAAAACAAGATTTTTATTTTTTGAAAATCGACAGAAAGTGCAAGTCACAAGTAAATATTTTGAAATTTTAGAGGAATCTATCAACTAAGAGATGTTATGTTTCATGGACTATTTAGGGATTTTGGATTTTTTATGAAGTATTTAGGAATTATAGAATTTTTGGGAAGTTTTGAATTTCTTTATTAATTTCTGAAAATTTTATGAATTTTCTTGAATTTTTGAATTTTTTTATTAATTTTTACGAATTTTATGAATTTTCTGGAAAATTTGAAATTTTTTTATTAATTTCTGGTTTTTTATTAATTTCTATTAATTTTTGGAATTTTTATGAATTTTTATTGATTTTTATGAATTTTATGAATTTTATGAATTTTCTAGAATTTTTGAATTTTTTTATTAATTTGTGGAATTTTTTAATGTTTTATTAATTTCTAAAAAATTTTTATTAATTTTCTGGGATCTTTGAATTTTTTATTAATTTTCATGAATTTTATGGATTTTATTAACTTTCAGGGACAAAATGGGGATTCTAGGATTTTTCTATGGGTATTTTGGTAAATCTAAAAGGCAAGGGCAGAATTGATATTTCTGGAAATGTTTAGGGGCAGTTTTGTAGTTTGTACAGGCAGGGATGTAATGGGAATTTCTGGAAACCACCTCTAGGGGGTTTCGAACCTCCGCCCCTGAGGTAATGAGCAACGCGCTCATCCACTAGGCTAAGCCCATAGTTGAGCTTTTAACCACACAAATTAAATTTAAAGGAAAGGGAACGACGGGAATCATGAGCAGAACTCGAGCATGATCCACCGCAACTTTGTGCTTGCATATTGGCCACCACCTTGGCCTTTATGGGAGCTGTATGTTCACCCACTCGATTGGAAACAGGGGAGCCGTGAACCATTTTCAAGCAATTTTGCAGAAATCACAAGATCAAGCCTAGGATATTGAGGAACTGCGGGGCAACGGCACACCGGTATCCTACGACGTTACTCTCTATTCCTATACGTTCTGGGTTGGCTTGGCTTTCTTTTCCACTTTCCAGGTTCCAGTTTCCATGCACAAAGCTACCAAGCTATGGGTTAGAGATTGCAAGGTCAGGAACCAGCCATCTCTTTGGCTTGCTACACTCTATAAACTAACAACATTGATACATGAGTAGCTCGCGGATTCAGTGCATAGGGGTAAGTTGTTGATCAGAGGTATAGAAATCAACTACTGATCCTGAGCTTACCTTTATCTCTGAACAGGAACCTATATACATCAATTGGGAGGGTCTTTAGGCCTACGCCATAGGCCTGGATTGGACTTTAAGCTTGGACAGTCATCAAAGATTATATAGAGGTCGAAGGGAGACTGCTGGACTTGGCTTTGAAAAGGTAGGGAGCAACAGATAAATTCAGGCTAGCTGCACAGGCAAGAAGACTACGTTGCTATCAGTCTAAGTTATGCTAGCATAGCATATTGCACCGTGTATCTAGCCTGTTTGAGCCCCTAAGGCCTTCCTAAGGATGTGAATGACTCAGATTTGCAGCAAGCACATGATCCAGTAACAGAGGAAAGCAACATCATACCTTGGATCAACTCAATTTCTAATAAGTGATTGAAGAGAACGAAATCGAATCGACTCCGAGACACATTCAATATTATTATTTCTAAAGATCAGGATTCGCTGAAACAGATCAACTACGCCTATAGATCATGCCATATAGCTTCAAGTAAACATCGTCGATTAACGACAAGCAGGATTAACTTAACATTAAATCAAATGGACTTTAGTGAATCAAGGTGAATCAGGCCTCAACTCAGTACACAGTCAAACTCATCATCTCATATTACCAGCTAATGACATTCACTTCACTTTCAATCAAGCCAAGCTAATCCGAAGAGTAACACCATGGCTCATACACCAAATTAGAGAGGAGAGAAATACTAACCTTAGTGAAGCTAACAGGCACCGAATCAACTTGTGCAGGTATGGCTAGCTATGGTTATGGCTATGGCGTTGCCCGATTTGCAGAAGGAGGATCTGAATGTTAGCAGCGAAGGAGAAAAACTGGAATCGTGGTGGAGAACCACTACTGAATCGATTGCCTAACTCGAACGTCCTTATGATCAAACCCAAAAATGCAACTCGGAAGAAACTCTCAAAACTGAGCTCTGGAATTCTTGATTCCCCTTTCTCTCTTCGCCAAAGGATCTCTTTCTAACAGAATTCCATTTTTCTTTTCTGATTCCTCTCTTCCCCTTTTCTAACAAAATCCCCCTTTTTGTTTGATTCCCCTTTTTCATTTTTTTTTATTTCTTTTTATTATTATTATTTTTATTTCCTTCTTATTTTCGATTTTTTGATTTTTTAGATTTTTCCATTTTTATTTTTTGGCTTTTTATTTTTTCTAATCAATCTTTCAGATTTTAAGTTTTGAAATTTGTAAAATTCTTCCCAAAATTTTTTATTCTTTATTTTTAATTCTTCCCTTTCTCACATTTTTTTATTTGATTTTAATAAGTTTACCTAATTTTCTATTTCAGATTTTTCTAATTTTATTTAGTTTTTCCAGAATTTCATTTTATTTATTTTTCAGAATTTCTATTTTATTTAATTTTTCCATAATTTTATTCTCTAGTTTTCCAGGATTCAATTTTAATTTCCAGATTTTCTAATTCTTTCTCTGATTTTTTATTTATTTTTGCTTTCTAGAATTCATTTTTAATTTCCAGATTTTCCTAATTTTTTGGAATTAATTTTCTTTATTTTTTTAATTTTTCATATTTTCTTCTTCTTTTTTTCAATTTTTCTAATTTATTTTCAGATTTTAGTTTTTTCAATATCTCTAATTTTCACATTTTTTCAGTTTTCTGATTTTATTTGATTTCAGAATTTATTTTTTCTTTTTCTGATTTTCTATTTTTCTTAAAATTTCCAAAATTCAATTTTCTGAATTTTTTTGATTTCCAAAATTTTAAATTTCTTTCTTTTTTTTTCCTATTTTTTGATTAATTTTCATTTTTCCTTAAATTTTCCAGAATTTTTATTTTTCTTGAAATCTCTAGAATTTTAAATTTCTTTTTTTCTGATTTTTTTTGATTAATTTTCAATTTTTGGATTTTCCTAGAATTTTTTATTTTTCTTTAAATCTCTAGAATTTTAAATTTCTTTAAATTTTCAGAATTTTCAATTTCTTTTTTTCTGATTTTTGATTAATCTTCATTTTTCCTTAAATTTTCGAGAATTTTATTTTCTTGCTTTTTTTTATTTAGCATTTAAGATTTTCAGAAGTTTTTTTTTTGATTTCTTATTCTTTTCCTGATTTTTGAATTTTTGTTTTCATATTTTGATTTTTTAATTTTTTATTCTTTTCCTTGTTTTTTTTTCAAAATTCAATTTTACTTTAGATTTTTGTTTTTTGTTATATTTTAGATCTTGATTTTCCTGATTTTTTTTGTTATTTAATTTATGATTTTCCAATTTTTCTAACTTCTAATTAATTTTCAAATTTTCTCAGTTTTTTGATTTTCTTTATTTTTAGTTTTCAATTTTTGGATTTTTTCTAATTTTTCAGAATTTTATTTTTGTGTTTTCTGATTTTTTATTTTCCTTTAATTTTTTTTTCCAGAATTTTGGCTTTTTCTAATTTCTGATTTTAGAAATTTTTTTTTTCTGATTTTTCAATTAACTTTCATTTTTCCTTGAACTATTTTTCAATATTTCTACTGTCTAGAATTTAATTTTTCAATTTTCCTAATTTTCCCGAAATTTTCAGATTTTTCGAATTTCATTTAATTTTCCAGAATTTGGTTTTTTCTATATTTCTGATTTTAGAATTTTTTTTTTCTGATTTTCTAATTTTTCCACCATTTTTCAAATTTTATTTAATTTTCCAGAAATCATTTTTCTTTTTTTTATTTTAATAAAAAATTTATTTCTCATGTATGATTTTTATTATTATTATTTTTTATTTCTTTTTGTTTTTTGATTTTAGTTTTCTTTAATCTTTAGTTTTTCTTTTCAATTTTCAGAATTTTATTTTTCTTTAAATTTTCTTATTTGATTTTTAAATTTTCTATTTTTCGGATTTTTGTTAATTTTCTTTTATTTTTTAGGTTTTCATTTTTCTTCCTTTATTTGATTTTTAAATTTTCTATTTTGATTTTTCATTCTTTGTTTTTATTATTTGAAAAAAAAAATTATGATTTTTTCTTCTTCTGGTTTTTTGCTTTTTTTATTCTTTTTTATTTAATTTTTTATTTTCCCTAATTCCTTCTTTACTTCCCCTCCTTTTTGATTTTTCTCAAATTTTTTAATTTTTCAATTAAAGTTTTTTTCTTTTATAATTTACATTATTTAAATTAGGGTTAATTGACTTTAGTGGCCGAGAACCTCAGACGGAATTGGGTGTTTACAATAGGCAGCTTGTGCTCCACTATAGAAGTATCTAGACCTGGCATGTATTGATAAGACCAGGCGAAGATATCACTATAGTTCTGTAGGAGTGAGACCAATCGCTCACGATTGTCTCCAGTGATAAACGTGCCTATCTTGACTTCTCTTTTGTTTTCCTCCATCCCCAAATTTATCAGATCCACGGGTTCCTTATGCGGTTCGATTATTTTAGATTCGCGTTCCACCAATCTCAACATCTCATCGGTGAGTTCGCATTCAAATTTTGACTCTTCGTCAGCCGGATTGACAATACAGTTGAAATCGCTTGATACAATACTAGCACTATCGTCGCGAGGCGGTTTTGGGTCAGATCTGCGTATTAGGTATGAGAAGAAGGAATAAGATATGTATATTTAACAGAGGGAAATATATTGGGGAAAGAAGAGGGAAATGCAACTGTATTTATTATTTGTCAAAAAATATGTACAAAATGTTTATGTATAAAATTTTGTCATGACAATTACAAAATTACATTTGAACTGAACCAAAAGTCAGAGGTAGATCGAAAATTTCCCAATTGGTCAGTTCTTGTCCGGGGGGACAGGCCGTCACCAGATCTTCGATACTTATCATCCCCTCTCCATCTATGGTTACGATCATGCCCGGGTCTTCGAAGCTGACACTTCGGAAACTTTGTGATATGTGGCACAGAGGGACCTTATTATAACGAGGTCTCATTGCCTTGTCCTCTTCAGTGGGTTGATATCCCAACCCATATCGCCGCCTATTCTTGTCCACTGACAATGGCCGAGATAAGCCGCCATTATTTTGCCCCAGTTTATCACCGGGCCTGAACCCACTCTTTAGCATCACTCGTGCCATCATCATTAAAGCCTTAGGGGGCCGCTTATGGTCAACCACCTCTTCTTCCTTAATGGTAGTGACATTGGAAACTTCCAAGGCTTGGAATTGAGTCTCCAAAGCCTCTTCTGCTGCTTCAATATAAGGAAGATTGGTGGGTTTGCTGACCAAGTAATCCTCTTCTTCTGAGACGATGATTAGTCTATCGTCTAGGATGAATTTCAGCTTCTAATGTAGGGTCGATGGTACTGCCTTAGCAACGTGGATCTAGGGCCTGCCAAATAGGCAGCTGTACGCCGGCTGGATATCCATGATCTAGAAGGTTATGTGAAAAACAACTGGGCCAATTTGGACCGGCAGTTCTACTTCACCTATTACCTCCCTTCTCGATCCGTTGAAAGCCCTAACTACCATGGAACTCGGCTTGAGAGGGATGTTTTCATGTGGCAGCTTTGACAGTGTAAGCTGAGGCATCACATTTAGAGAGGAACCGTTATCCACTTCGGTTTTTCCTCCAAATACCTCGACGTTATACCTCCAAGGTACTTCTTTATTACTGTGATACTGGAAGGGTCCCGACACCTCTATCGTGACAGGTCTCATCCCATTGGATGTCGGTAAGGCCGACGGCTCAGCATAATGAATGACCAGGGGTTTTGGATGCCCTGGGAAGGATTCATTGACCATGTCCACCTCTTCTTCAGCTTCAATAAAGTTCACCGAGGGTCCTGCTCCCCCATGGTTTGGCAGTGGGTTGCTCCCCACACTTGGAGCATCTTTTTCAAAGTTCAGCCATTTGGCATTGATCAACTTCTGGACCCTATGTTTCAAGGCCAGGCAGTTTTCAGTAGAATGTCCCACTGTTCCAGCATGATAATCGCATTTGGCCTCCGGATTGAACCATTTTGGGTATGGGGGTTCCAACGACTTCATGGGAACTAGTGCAATCAAGGAGTTTTGAATCAAACGGGGCAACAACTCCGAGCAACTCATTGGGATCGGGTCAAATTGCATAATTTTCCTTGGATTATTGTTGGTTTTTTGTTGAGGTGGGTTAGGGTTAGTGTTTTGGTTCCACGATTTTGGAGGTTGTTGTTGAGGGAATGTTTGAGCAGGTGGAATCATGACAGTGGTGTTTGGCTGGAATTGAGTAGGTGGATTGCAGGTTGGTTGGTAGGCAGGTTGGGCGGAGGCTACCATATGTGGGTGTGTAGGGAATTGGTGGCGATAGGATGTTTGGTAGTTAGGCGGTGTGGTGGTTAGTTGATACATGGGTTGTGCGGCGGTTGGGCGGTTTGGGTCGGCAGAGACATAATGGGTCTCAGCCTCCTTTTTCTTCCATGTATTATTTGTCGGCTTTTTCGTGCTCACGTTGCCGACGACATTATGTACAATCCTTCCTTGGCGCAGACCACTCTCCACGCGTTCTTCTACTAGTACCATATCCGAGAAATTAGCAGAGACACTGCCCACCATCTTGTCATAGTAGGGCGCGGGGAGTGTCTCCATAAATGTGCTAATCATTTCTCGGTCCAGCAAGGGTGGCTGGACTTGAGCGGCTAGCTCCCTCCACCGCTGAGCATACTCTTTGAAGGACTCATTTTCCTTCTTGGCCATTTTCTGTAATTGAGTCCTGTCGGGTGCCATTTCTATGTTGTACTTGTATTGCTGTAGGAAGGCGTCAACCAAGTCCTTCCATGAGCGAATATAGGACCTCTCGAGCTGGGTATACCAGCTGGCTGCTGCTCCAGTTAGATTGTCTTGAAAACAATGAATAAGCAGCTTGTCGTTATGCGAGTGGGAGGCCATTTTTCTGCAATACATTGTTAGGTGACTCCTTGAACAACCGACCCCTTGGTACTTTTCGAATTCCGGAGTCTTGAACTTTGGAGGTATGACGATGTCTGGCACGAGGCAGAGCTCAGAAGCCTCGACTATCCCATGTCTATTCCCCTCTATAGCTCTAACCCTCTCTTCTAGGTGTAGCCATCTTCCTCCAAGATGGGCTTCTTGCTTAGCTGGCTTTGGCCATGGCTCGTTCCAGGGCTGGCTGGCATGGTGGGGTAAAGCATAGGGTCCCTCGGGTCTTGTAACATGACCGTAGGGATGCGGGTGATGGGGGTTTGCTGGATGAACGGAAACTGGGAAAGAATATGTAGGATCCTCTGTGATAGTCATGTTCATGTGGGTATAGTCAGGGTGGACATTGTATGGATATGTGGCTGATGGATTAGTGCGAGGAGGGAAAGATGGGTTTATATGTGTAGGGAAGACAGAGGAAGTGTTTGTGTGGTAAGGGTAGGGTGGCAGGTTTGTGTATGCTGGGTGTGAGTGTGGTGGATAGCCAGTTGTATTGGTGGGAGGCATGTAAGTTGGTGGGTTGATATGAGGGTTGTGAATGGTAGGGTTCGAGTGTGGAGGTCCAGCAGGAAGGCTTGGATGATATTGGTGGGTGGCAGGGTTTATGTGGAGTGGTAGTGCATTATGGTTTTCGCTAGCCGAGATCCCTTGAGAACCTGGCCCATGAGGAGGTTCATAGCCTGGTGGTAGTCCGTAAGCCATTCTTGTTCAGTGACAGTCTGAAGAGGCATAGATGCAGTGGCTGGCCCAGGTGCCTCAGTCCCTGCAGGTCCCTCTGTGCCTTCATGAGCTTAGCCACTTGGTCTTTTAGCTCAGCGACCTCACTACGGAGCTCCTCATTCTGTGTTTCCAGCTCACTCATGATTTTGGTTCTCGATCTGGTGCTATATGAATGCCGGGGGAGTCGTGAGTCTGCTATTTTGTTACCTGTTTAAGAAGTTAAATTTATCAATTAATTGATTAAAAAAAAGTTTGAATATGTGATAAATACTGAGGGACCAGAATCTCATTGAGTGCCGATCGTGTGCATCTTTCTTGTTTTGAGTATGAGATGGAAATTAATATGGAATCACAGAGAAGAGCTCGTTTTATTCAAAATAGATGAGGTCTATTTTACATTTCGTTCCTCCTGCTTGGCCAGTACAATGTATTTTTTCATTCTTAAGACTAAGTCTTTACAAGTTTGAATGAAAATTTCTACTTCAGACGGGGTGTGGAGTGGATGCGGGGCGGCTTCTGCCTTCTTGAGTGATTGCGGTATTTCTTCTATGGTCGTATTTGCTAGGCTAGCCAAACTTTGAAAGCATTTGATCCAGTGCTCAGCCATGTCTTTATACCATCTGCTTTCTTTTTGTATGTCATTTATACCCTTTTGCTGCATCTTTATAACCTCTATGACCTTCCATTTTTCCTCATTCACCTCATTTTGCCAGGCTATGAGTAGGCCTTCGATTTGCTTCTTCATGTCCTCTATTCTTTGCAGCAATTCATTCCTCTCTTCTGTCACACAGTCCGCCTCCGTTTGAACTCTCCTTTTTGCAGCCAGGATTTGATTTTTCTCTTCTCGGATTGTGTGGACTTTGGCCCTCATTTGTTCTAAGGCGCTCCTTAGCTAGCGGTTCTCTTGGAGTGCGGTGTCCCTTTCTTGTACTCTTAGGTTGAGCTCCTTGTTGGCCGCCTGCAGGTTCATGTGCACCCGAAAAGCACGCCCTCACTCCCCTTTTTGCTGCTCTCGCATACACGATATGAGAGCCTCGTTTATGTCATTCTCCCTTCTCTGTGTGACGCTCTCTTGTGTCTTCAAGAGCTCTTCTTCCAGCTAAGCGTTCTTCTTGGTCATAGCCTCTAGCTTTTCTTTCAGGCTTTTGACGACCTCATCCTCAAGCACTGCGGATGCTGGTTGACCTCCGGACGGGATGGTAGGAGGTTTGAATGGCAGTTTAATCTGTTGCACCCTATCTCTTACCCACTGTTTGTACTCTTCTTTAGCAGCGCAACTTCGCACTCCTAACTCCTTCTCCTTATGAGTGATGACCTCACATGCTTCTCGAACTTTGCGGAGGCTCTCAACAAAGTCTCCTTCGTACCTCAAGTAGAAAGGAGTCAATAGCTCGTCGGACGGAGGTGCTTTGATAGGGTAGGCCAGCTGCCTCTGCCCTAGTATCGGGTTGTAATTAATACAACCTCTAGCTCCCATGAGGGGTACATTCGGGAACCCCTTACAGTGATAAATGACCTTTGTTCTTTGTTGCCACGAAGGTTGCCACCTAATCTGGTCTTCCGTTAGGCCGGCGAAATGGGAGGACCATTCGGTGTTGCTTATGGGTTTCAGTTGGTAGCTCAGAAAATCTACTATGGGATATTGTGTCTTCGTATCCCTTTTGAAGATGTGAGCGGTTATCCACAGGAATAACACAGGTAGGCAACAGATCAACCTTGTTCTCTTCTTCTCATGACAGAAGTTCAGCGTGTAGTAAACATCTACCAACAAGGCCGTTACAGGGTTTTCTGCCCTGTCTCTCTTGGCCAAGAAGATATCGACTGCGTTCAGATCGACGAAGTCGTCCATATACGGGAAAAACACTAACCCATAGATGATAAGGGCTAGCATTTTTATTCCAAAAAAAACTCTAGAACCTGGAGGAGCTAATATCTTCATGTACCTTTCTTCTCTTTTCCCCAACCACCCATCGTCCAGACAACCGATTGGAATGAGGAGATTCTACAGATAAATAAATTTCACAAACCTCACATTATTCTTAGCAACAAGACCTGGACGTTCTAGCAAGGTTACAAATGCTCCCAAAAGGATGATGAGTGGAAGAAGGTTCAGATCAACGACGCACATATGGAGTGAAAGAAATAGTAGGAACGAACATAAATAGAATACGAGGGTCCAAAGAAAAAGTGAGGATGTGTTGGAACGAGACGAACAGGGAAAATTTCATAGGGTAAAAAGGAGAAGGTGCACACATGTATCCTACGAGTCCAATACTGAATCTGCCATGTTGAAGGGTTGATCTACTACTCATCTTTTGTGGTTGCCAAGCGGTTAGTCGGGGATATGCCATGAAGAAATTCCTGATGACCATCACTCCTTCCCCAAACCCAGTTAAACTTGCCTTGCTCTGTTTCACATATGGGCTCTACCCCGACTAGGCCTACACTCGGTTTCTCATACCTAATACCCTTCTACTTTCTACTCATGTTGCGGGAAACACATCGCGAGATCATATATGGTATATTCGAACTCTCAAGGGCTGTAGAGGGAGACTCAAACATCCCGGTAGTGATAATTGAGGGTCGGAACCTACATGTCTCTCGGTCAAGGCAGAGACCTACATTTCTCTAAAATTCGGATGAACTCAATGGTATTCATTTGGCTCTTTCGGTAGACTCTGTCATGGTGTGTAAGGGAGGAAACAAGGTGCCCAAAGGATAGCCTCACCTCATCATATTCATTGCTCTGTTTTGAGTGCACGATAGCTCCGAGCGTTCTCGGTGCACTTGTATGTTCAGACTTGTTTTAGGTATATTGAAAGGAAGCCCCAGAACGAGGATTCTTGTACCATTCGGACGACCATGCATGATTTCAGACCCTTTACTTTCTACTTATGGTTATTATACAAATTCCTTGCTACAGGGAATTCCCCAAACTGGTTTCCCTATTCACGCGAGAATGATTCCCCCCTCTAAATCCAAACAGGTTCCAAGGTATAGGAACCCTAAACGGATGACAACAACCGATGTAACTTGTATCAAATCTTTATGACCTTCTCGGCTCATGGAAGATCAATTACCATGGACTAAGCTCCCATGCTACAACCTAAGGGGAACATAGCGAAGCAAACAGGGTTTCATCTCTGAGAAGAAGAGAGCTAATTAGACAATATCAACAATTCTTGATCGATTGACATTCAATTGTGAAGGATTTATTCCTCAATAGACATTGACTTCTTGTAGGCGTATCAAGGTTTAATTAAAATTAGATTCTTCTTAGCTTGCATATCGAATGTAATAGATCCAATCTTGCAGCAATTCGAGCACATATGCTATCATATAGGCTTTCTCCATGCACGACTTGATAAAAGGGATGATGGAGGGGGTGCCACTAACCTATGTGTGAACGGTGGCGCTCGATGATCCTTGTAAGGTTCTTCTGTGGCTGATTCCGTGACGTCTCTTCCAGAGGAAGTTTTCTTTACTCGAATTTCCTCTGTTTCTTGAAATTTTCTAACAGTCTTCTCCTCTTCTCTTAGCTATTCTTCTCACTTCTTGCTCGGTTTTTTGCTTCAATTAAAAAAAGAGAGACCCAAAATCTCCCTCCGCCTCCTTTTATACCTCTCAGACTCGCCTTTTTTCCTTTTTGGCTTTTTCCCCTTTTAAAACTGCCTTATTTCGATTTTTGTCTCTTTCTCATTTTTGTCTTTTCCTGACTTTATTATTTCCTTTAATTTGTATTGATTTTTCTAATTTTGATTTTTGCTGATTTTTGTTGAAATTTTTGATTTTGATTTTTTTGTTTTTTCTGATTTTTCTTTATTTCTATTTAGATTTTTAATTATTTTTTCTTCTGAAATTTTATTTATTTTGATTTCCAGATTTTATTTTTGTTAGAATTTTAATTTTCTTTTGATTTTCCAGAATTTATTTTTATTAGAATTTTAATTTTCTTTTTCTTTTAATTTTTAATTTTTCTTTTTTTCCAGAATTTGATTTAATTTTCTTTTTCTTTTAATTTTCCTTTATTTAATTTTTCTTTAATTTTTTCTTCTTACGATTTTTCATTTTTCATATTTTCATTTTCAGATTTTTCTTTTTTTTCATCAGATTTTTCTTTTTTTATTTTCAATTTTATTTATTTTAAATTCTTATTTTATTTTTAATTTTACTTAATAATAATTTTTTTAAATTAATCTTTTTCTTTTTCTTTTCTTTCATTTTTTTGATTTTGATTTATATTTTTGAAATCCTTTAATTTTTCTTTTCTTTCTTTATTTTTAGGTTTTCAGTTTTTTCTTCTGCTTCCATTGTTTAATTATGGTTCATTTTGAATTTCCTGGGATTTTTAATTTTAGTTTATCCATTAATTACCTTAAAGTGGGCCTCAGACATAATTGAGTGTTTACAGGGTTGAGTCGAGTTGAGTCCAACCGAGTCGGGTCGAGTCAAGCGGAGTGAAGCGATGAAGCGCTGTGTCAGGAAAACTTGTGTCTAGTCGACTCCAACGGTGACGAGTCACGTCGAGGAAAGTCAAGCGGAGTCGACCGAAGTGTAGTCAAGTTGAAAGTCGAGCTGAGCAGAGTTGCGTCGAACTGCCATAAGTCGAGTCGAGCCGAGTTGAGGTAAGTTGAGTCGATTGGGGAAAAGTCGAATCGACTCATGTCGACGGCAGTCGAATCGTGCCGTGGCGAATCAAGTGAAGTCTAGTGGAGTGGAGGAGAGTAAAGTAGGGATGGGTCGAGTCGAGTTGAGTCCATCCGAGTCGGGTCGAGTCGAGCGGAGTCAAGCGATGAAGAGCCGTGTCGGGAAAAGTTGTGTCTAGTCGACTCCAACGGTGACGAGTCACATTAGGAAAGTCAAGCAGAGTCGACCGGAGTGTAGTCAAGTTGAAAGTCGGGCTGAGCAGAATTGCGTCGAACTGCGATGAGTCGAGTCAAGCCGAGTTGAGGGAAATTGAGTCCATTCGAGAGAGGTCGAGTCGACTCAGGTCGACCACAACCGAATCGTGTCGTGGGGAATCAAGCAAAGTCGAGTGGAGTCAAGGCGAGTCGAGTTTGGATGAGTCGAGTCGAGTCGAGTGCAGCCGAGTCTGGTCGAGTCAAGCAGAGTCAAGCGATGAAGCGCTGTGTCGAGTAAAGTTCTGTCTAGTCGACTCCAACGGTGACGAGTCACGTTGAGGAAAGTCAAGCGGAGTCGACCGGAGTGTAGTCAAGTTGAAAGTCGAGCTGAGCAAAGTTGCGTCGAACTGCGATGAGTTGAGTTGAGCCGAGTTAAGGGAAGTTGAGTCGATTCGGGAAAAGTCGGGTCGACTCAGGTCGAGTGCGGTTGAATCGTACCGTGGCGAATCAAGCGAAGTCGAGTGGAGTCGAGGTGAGTCGAGTTGGGATAAGTCGAGTCGAGTCGTGTCCAGACGAGTCGGGTTGAGTCAAGAAAAGTCAAGCGATGAAGCGTCGTGCCGAGAAAAGTTGTGTCTAGTCGACTCCAACGGTGACGAGTCACGTCGAGGAAAGTTGAGCGGAGTCGACCGGACTATAGTCACGTTCAAAGTCGACCTAAGCAGACTTGCGTCGAACTACGATGAGTCGATTCGAGCCGAGTTGAGGGAAGTTGAGTCGATTCAGGAAAAGTCGAGTCGACTCAGGTCGACCGTAGTCGAATCGTGTCGTGGGGAATCAAGCGAAGTTGAGTGAAGTCAAGGCTAGTCGAGTTAGGATGGGTCGAGTCGAGTCGAGTGCAGCCGAGTTTGGTCGAGTAGAGCAGAGTCAAGCGATGAAGCGTCGTATCGAGTAAATTTGTGTCTAGTCGACTCCAACGGTGACGAGTCACATCGAGGAAAGTGAATTGTGGTCAACCGGAGTGTAGTCAAGTTGAAAGTTGAGCCTAGCAGAGTTTCGTCGAACTGCGATGAGTCGAGTTTAGCCGAGTCAAGCGAAGTCTAGTGGAGTCAAGGAGAGTCGAATTGGGATGAGTCGAGTCGAATCGAGTGCAGCCGAGTCAGGTGGAGTGTAGTCACATTCAAAGTGGAGTTGACCGGAGGGTAGTAGAATTGAAAGTCGAGCTGCATTGAGTAAAGTCGAGCCGAGTTGAGGGAAGTTGAGTCGTTTCGGGAAAAGTCGGGTCGAGCACGCTTGGATCGTGCCGTGGCGAATGAAGCGAAGTCTAGTGAAGTCGAGGCGAGTCGAGTTGGGATAAGTTGAGTCAAGTCGTGTCCAGACGAGTCTGGTCGAGTCGAGCAAAGTCAAGCGATGAAGCGTCGTCTCGAGAAAAGTTGTGTCTAGTTGACTCCAACGGTCACGAGTCACGTCGAGGAAGGTCGAGCAGAGTCGACCAGAGTGTAGTCAAGTTGAAAATCTAGCTCAGTAAAGTTGCGTCGAACTGCGATGAGTCGAGTCGAGTTGACGGAAGTTGAGTCGATTCGGGAAAAGTCGAGTCAACTCAGGTTGACCGCAGTTGAATCATGCCGTGGCGAATTAAACAAAGTCGAGTGAAGTAGAGGCGAGTCAAGTTGGGATCGGTCGAGTCGAGTTGAGTCTAGCCTAGTCAGGTTGAGTCGCGCGGAGTGAAGTGATGAAGCGCCGTGTCGGGAAAACTTGTATCTAGTCGACTCCAACAGTGACCAGTCACGTCGAGGAAAGTCAAGCGGAATCGACCGAGTGTTAGTCATGTTGAAAGTCGAGTTGAACAGAGTTGCGTCGAACCGCGACGAGTCGAGTCAAGCCGAGTTAAGGGAAGTTGAGTCGATTCGAGAAAAGTCGGGTCAACTCAGGTCGAGCGCGGTTGAATTGTGTCGGGGCGAATCAAGTGAAGTCTAGTGGAGTCGAGGCGAGTCGAGTTGGAATAAGTCGAATCGAGTCGTGTGGTGACGAGTCGTGTCGAGTCAAACAGAGTCAAGCGATGAAGCGTCGTGTCCAGAAAAGTTGTGTCTAGTCGACTCCAACGGTGACGAGTGACGTCGAGGAAAGTCGAGCGGATTCGACCGGAGTGTAGTCACGTTCAAAGTCGAGCTGAGCAGACTTGCATCGAACTACGATGGGTCGAGTCCATCCGAGTTGAGGGAAGTTGAGTCGATTCGAGAAAAGTCGAGTCGACTCTGGTTGACCGCAGTCAAATCGTGCCGTGGGGGATCAAGCGAAATCGAGTGGAGTCAAGGCTAGTCGAGTTGGGATGAGTTGAGTCGAGTCAAGGGCAGCCGTGTGTGGTCGAGTAGAACAGAGTGAAGCGATGAAGCTCCGTGTCAAGTAAAGTTGCGTCTAGTTGACTCCAGCGGTGACGAGTCACGTCGAGGAAAGTCAAGCGGAGTCGACCGGAGTGTAGTCAAGCTGAAAGTCGAGTTAAAGAGAGTTGGGTCGAACTGCGATGAGTCGACTTTAGCCGAGATGAGGGAAGTTGAGTCGATTCGGAAAAAGTCGAGTCGACTCTGGTCGACCGCAGTCGAATCGTGCCATGGGGAATCAAGCGAAGTCGAGTGGAGTCAAGGCTAGTTGAGTTGGGATGAATTCAGTCGAGTCGAGTGCAACCGTGTCTGGTCGAGTAGAACAGAGTCAAGCGATGAAACACCGTGTGGAGTAAAGTTGTGTCTAGTCGACTCCAACGGTGACGAGTCACGTCGAGGAAAGTTAAGTGGAGTCAACCGGAGTGTAGTCAAGTTGAAAGTCGAGCTGAGCAGAGTTGCGTCGAACTGCGATGAGTCGTCTTTAGCCAAGTTGAGGGAAGTTGAGTCGATTCGGGAAAAGTTGGGTCGACTCTGGTCGACCGCAGTCGAATAGTGCTGTGGGGAATCAAGCGAAGTCGAGTGGAGTCATGGCTAGTCGAGTTGGGATGAGTTGAGTTGAGTCGAGTGCAGCCGTGTCTGGTCGAGTAGGACAGAGTCAAGCGATGAAGCGCCGTATCGAGTAAAGTTGTGTCTAGTCAACTCCAACGGTGATGACTCCCGTCTAGGAAAGTCAAGTGGAGTCGACTGGACTGTAGTCAAGTTGAAAGTCGAGCTGAGCAGAGTTGCGTTGAACTGCGATGAGTGGACTTTAGCCGAGTTGAGGGAAGTTGAGTCGATTCGGGAAAAGTCGAGTTGACTCAAGTCGACCACAATCGAATCGTGCCGTGGCAAGTCAAGGGAAGTCTAGTGGAGGCAAGGCGAGTCGAATGGGGATGAGTCGAGTCGAGTCGATTGCGGCCAGGTCCGGTGTAGTCGAGCAGAGTCAAGCGATGAAGCGCCGTGTCGAGAAAAGTTGTGTCTAGTCACGGTCACGAGTCACGTCAAGGAAAGTCAAGCGGAGTTGTGCGGAGTGTAGTAGAGTTGAAAGTCGAGCTGAGCAGAGTGGCGTCAAACTGCGATGAGTCGAGTCGAGCCGAGTTGAGGGAAGTTGAGTCGATTCGGGAAAAGTCGAGTTGACTCAGGTCGACCGCAGGTGAATCGTGCTGTGGCAAATCAAGCGAAGTCGAGTAGAGTCAACGCGAGCTGAGTTGGGATGAGTCAAGTCGAGTCGATTGCAGCCGAGTCAGGTCGAGTCGAGCAGAGTCAAGCGATGAAGCGTCGCGTTGAGAAAATTTGTGTCTAGTCGACTCCAACGGTGACGAGTCATGTCGATGAAAGTCAAGCGGAGCCGACCGAAGTTTAGTCAAGTTAAAACTCGAGCTAAGCAGAGTTCAATCGAAATGCGATGCGTCGAGTCGAGCTGAGTTGAGGGAATTTAAGTCGATTCGAGAAAAGTCGAGGCGACTGAGGTCGACCACAGGTGAATCGTGTCGTGGCGAATCGAGCATGTCGCAACCGTAATTCCGACGAGACGACGAACTCGTTAAAATTTAAAAAGAATTTGTTTGAATCCAGCCTAGTCGGGTCGAGTCGGGCGGAGTGAAGCGATGAAGCACCGTGTCGGGAAAAGTTGTGACTAGTCGACTCCAACGGTGACAACTCACGTCGAGGAAAGTCAAGCAGAGTCGACCGAAGTGTAGTCAAGTTGAAAGTCGAGGTGAGTAGAGTTGCGTCAAATTGCAATGAGTCGAGTCGAGCCGAGGTGAGGGAAGTTGTGTTGATTAGGGAAAAGTTGAATCGACTCAGGTCGACCGCAGTCGAATCGTGCCGTGGCGAATCAAGCGAAGTCTAGTGGAATAGAGGCGAGTGGAGTTGAGATGGGTCGAGTCGAGTTGAGTCTAGCCGAGTCGGGTCGAGTCGAGCAGCGTCAAGCGATGAAGCGCCGTGTCGGTAAAAGTTATGTCTAGTCGACTCCAACGGTGATGAGTCACGTCGAGGAAAGTCAGCGGAGTCGACCGGGATTGTAGTCAAGTTGAAATTTGAGATAAGCAGAGTTGCGTCGTACTGCGATGAGTCGAGTTGAGCCGAGTTGAGAGAAGTTAAGTCAATTCGAGAACGGTCGAGTCGACTCAGGTCCACCGCCATCGAATCATGCTTTGGGGAATCAAGCAAAGTCGAGTGGAGTCAAGGCGAGTCGAGTTATGATGAGTCGAGTCGAGTCAAGTGCAACAGAGTCTGGTCAAGTCGAGCAAAGTCAAGCGATGAATCGCCATGTCGAGTAAAATTCTTGTCTAAATCTCGTTCCAATGGCGAGTCCACGTCGAGGAAAGTCAAGCGTAGTCGACCGGAGTGTAGTCAAGTTGAAAGTCGAGCTGAGCAGAGTAGCGGCGAACTGAGATGAGTCGAGTTGAGTCGACTTGAGGGAAGTTGAGTCGATTCGGGAAAAGTCGAGTCGAATCAGGTCGAGTGCGGTTGGATCGTGCCGTGGCGAATCAAACGAAGTCGAGTGGAGTCGTGGCGAGTCGAGTTGAGATAAGTCATGTCGAGTCATGTCCAGACAAGTTAGTTTGAGTCGTGCAGAGTCAAGCGATGAAGCGTCGTGTGGAGAAAAGTTGTGTCTAGTCGACTCCAACGATGACGACTCACATCGAGGAAAGTTAATCAGAGTCGACCGAAGTGTAGTCAAGTTGAAAGTCGAGGTGACGAAATTCGGAATTGCGATGAGTCGAGTCGAGCCGAGGTGAGGGAAGTTGTGTCGATTGGGGAAAAGTCGAATCGACTCAGGTCGACCGCAGTCGAATCGTGACGTGGCGAATCAAGTGAAGTCTAGTGGAATAGAGAAGAGTGGAGTTGGGATGGGTCGAGTCGAGTTGAGTCCAGCTGAGTCGGGTCGAGTCGAGCGGCGTTAAGCGATGAAGCGCCATGTCAGTAAAAGTTGTGTCTAGTCGACTCCAACGGTGATGAGTCACGTCGAGGAAAGTCAAGCGGAGTCGACCGGAGTGTAGTCAAGTTGAAAGTCGAGCTGAGCAGAGTTGCATCGTACTGCGATGAGTCGAGTTGAGCCGAGTTGAAGGAAGTTAAGCCAATTAGAGAACGGTCGAGTCGACTCAGGTCCACCGCCATCGAATCATGCTTTGGGGAATCAAGCAATGTCGAGTGTAGTCAAGGCGAGTCGAGTTGGGATGAGTCGAGTCAAGTCGAGTGCAACCGAGTCTGGTCAAGTCGAGCAGAGTCAAGCGTTGAATCGCCATGTCGAGTAAAGTTCTGTCTAGTCGATTCCAACGGTGACGAGTCACTTCGAGGAAAGTCAAGCGGAATTCGACCATGATGTGAGTCAAGTTGAAAGTCGAGCTGAGCAGAGTGGTGTCGAACTGCGATGAGTCGAGTCGAGCCGAGTTGAGGGAAGTTGAGTTGATTCGGGAAAATTCGGGTCGACTCAGGTCGAGCGCGGATGAATCTTGCCATGGCGAATCAAGCGAAGTCGAGTGGAGTTGAGACGAGTCGAGTTGGAATAAGTCGAGTCGAGTCGTGTCGTGACGAGTCGGGTCGAGTTGAGCAGATTCAAGCGTTGAATCGTCGTGTCGAGAAAAGTTGTGTCTAGTCGACTCAAACGATGACGAGTCACGTCGATGAAAGTGAAGCGGAATTGACCAGAGTGTAGTCACGTTGAAACGCGAGCTGAGGAGAGTTGCGTCAAAGTACGATGAGTCGAGTTGAGCCGAGTTGACGGAAGTTGAGTCGATTCGGAAGAAAAGTCAAAGAACTCAGGGTTCACTGAGGTTGAATGGTTAAGGTAACATTTAGCATGAGAGTCGAGTGGAGTCAAGGCAAGTTGAGTTGGGATGAGTCGAGCAGAGTCAAGCGATGAAGTGCCATGTCGAGAAAAGTTGTGTCTAGTCGACTCCAACGGTGACGAGTCATGTCGAGGAAAGTCAAGCGGAGCTGACCGAAGTGTAGTCAAGTTGAAACTCGAGCTAAGCAGAGTTGCGTCGAAATGCGATGCGTCGAGTCGATTGAGGTAGACCGCAGGTGAATCGTGTCGTGGCGAATCGAGCAAAGTCGAGTGGAATCAAGACGAGTCGAGTTGGTTTGAGCCAAGTCGAGTCGATTGCAGTCGAGTCGGGTCGAGTCGAGCAGAGTCAAGCGATGAAGCGTCTTGTCGAGAAAAGTTGTGTCTGGTCGACTCCAATGGTGATGAGTCAAGTTGGGGAAAGTCGAACGGAGTCGAGCGGACTGTAGTCAAGTTGAAAGTCAAGCTTAGCAGAGTTGCGTGGAACTGCGATGAGTCGAGTCAAGCCGAGTTGAGGGATGTTGAGTCGATTCGGGAAAAGTCGAGTCGACTCAAGTAGACCGCAGTTGAATCGTGTCGTGGCAAATCGAGCAAAGCCGAGTGGAGTTAAGGCGAGCTGAGTTGGGATGAGTCGACTCGAGTCGATTGTAGCCTAGTCAGGTCTACTCAAGCAGAGTCAAGCGATGAAGCGTCGTGTCGGGAAAAGTTGTGTCTAGTCGACTCCAACGGTGACGAGTCACGTCGAGGAAAGTCGAGCGAAGTCGGCCGGAGTGTAGTCACGTTGAAAGTCGAGGAGAGGAGAGTTGCGTCGAAGTACGATGAGTCGAGTTGAGCCTGCTTTTGTTTTTTTTTTTTTGCTTTGCTTTTTGCCTTTTTTAAAAACTTATTTTTATTCTTATTTTGTCGCTTTCTATAAAAGTTTTGATTTATTTAATTTTTTAATTGTTGTTTTTTTTATTTGATTTTTAGCTTTTTAAATTTTTATCATTTTATTTCTGGATTTTCTTTTAATTCTTTTTTTTATTCTTGTTAATTCCAGATTTATTATATATATATATATATATATATATATATTTTTTTTTTTTAATTTTCCATATTTCCTTTTAATTTTCAGTTTTAAATTTTGATTATTATTATTAATTTTCTTTAAATTCTTATTTCCAAATTTCTTTTTTAATCTTTTTTATTATTTTTGTTAATTCCAGATATATGTATATTTTTTATTTTTGTTTTTCCAATTAATTTTTATTATTATTTTTTTGATTTAGGTCTACTTTACAAAATGATTTTATTTTTTTATCTTTCAAAAAAAATTTATTGTTTGTTTCTCTGTTTGTCTGTTTGTCTGTTTTCTGTTTTTTGTTTTTTTTTTCAGATTTTAGTTTTGTATTAGTTTTGAATGGGAATCTTTTTCTTTAATTATAATTTTGATTCATTTTGAATTTCTTTTATACATTAGTCACCTTAAAATGGGTCTCGGACATAATCGGGTGTTTACAGAGCAAAGTCGAGTGGAGTCAAGGCGAGTCGAGTTGGTTTGAGTCAAGTCGACTCGATTACAGTTGAGTCGTGTCTAGTCGAGCAGAGTCAAGCGATGAAGCGTCTTGTTGAGAAAAGTTGTGTCTAGTCGACTCCAACGGTGATGAGCCACGTCGAGGAAAGTCGAGCGGAGTGTAGTCAAGTTAAAAGTCGAGCTGAGCAGAATCGCGTCGAACTGCGATGAGACGAGTCCCGAGTTGAGGGAAGTTGAGTCGATTCGAGAAAATTCAAGTTGACTCAGGTTCGAGCGCATTGCTTCGTGCCGTGGCAAATCATTCGAAGTCGATTGGAGTCGAGACGAGTGAAGTTTGGATGAGTCAAGTCGAGTCATGTCCGGATGAGTCGGGTCGAGTCGAGCAAAGTCAAGCCATGAAGCATCGTGTCGAGAAAAGTTTTTGTTTAGTCGACTCCAACGGTGACGAGTAACGTCGAGAAAAGTCGAGTGGAGTTAACTGGAGTGTAGTCACGTAGAAAGTCGAGTTGAGTAGAGTTGCGTCGAACTGCGATGAGTCCAGTCAAGCCAAGTTGAGCGAAGTTGAGTCGATTGGGGAAAAGTTGAGTCGACTCCGGTCGAGCGCAGTTGAATCATGTCATTGCGAATCAAGCGAAGTCGAGTGGAGTCGAGGCGAGTTGAGTTGAGATGAGTCGAGTTGAACCGAGTGCAGCCGAGTTGGTCGAGTCGAGCAGAGTCAAGCGATGAAGCGTCGTGTCGAAAAATGTTGTGTCTAGTCGACTGCAACGGTGACGAGTCACGTCCAGGAAAGTCGTGCGGACTCGACCAGAGTTTACTCAAGTTGAAAGTCGAGCTGAGCATAGTTGGGTCGAACTGCGATGAGTCGAGTCTAAACGAGTTGCGAGAAGTTGAGTCGATCCGAGAAAAGACGAGTCGACTCAGGTCGAGCGCAGTTGCGTCGTGCCGTAGCAAATCATGCGAAGTCGGGTGGAGTCGAGACGAGTCGAGTTGGGATGAGTCGAATTGAGTCGTGTCCGGATGAGTCGGGTCGAGTCGAGCAGAGTCAAGCGATGAAGCGTCGTGTCGAGAGAAGTTGTGTCTAACTAACTCCAACGGTGACGAGTCACATCGAGGAAAGTCGACCGGAGTGTAGTCACGTTGAAAGTCGAGTTGAGCAAGGTTGCATCGAACTACGATGAGTCGAGTCGATTCGAGTTGAGGAAAGTTGAGTCGATTCGGGAAAAGTCAATTCTGTTCAGGCCGACCGTAGTTGAATCGTGCCATGGCGAATCAAGCAAAGTCATATGGAGTTAAGGCGAGTCGAATATGGATGAGTCGAGTTGAGTCGAGTCCAACCGAGTCAAGTCAAGTCGAGCAGAGTCAGCGATGAAGCGCCCTGTTGAGAAAAGTTGTGTCTGGTCGACCCCAACGGTGACGAGTCACATCGAGGAAAGTCGAGCGGAGTCGACCGGAATGTAGTCACCTTGAAAGTCGAGTTGAGCAGAGTTGCGTCGAACTACGATGAGTCGAGTCGAGCCGAGTTGAGGGAAGTTGAGTCCATTCGCGAAAAGTGAAGTCGACTCAGGTCGACTGCAGGTGAATCGTGCCGAGGCGAATCAAGCGAAGTCGAGTGGAGTCAAGGCAAGTCGAGTTGGGATGAGTTGAGTCCAGTCATGTGCAGCCGAGTCGGGTCGAGTTGAGCAGAATCAATCGATGAAGCGTTGTGTCGAGAAAAGTAGTATCTAGTCGACTGCAAGGGTGACGAGTCACGTTGAGTAAAGTCAAGTGGAGTCGACCCGAGTGTAGTCAAGTCTAAAGTAGAGCTGAGCATAGTTGTGTGGAACAGCGATAAGTCGAGTCGAGCCGAGTTGAGGAAAGTTGAGTCCATTCGGGAAAAGTCGAGTCGACTCAAATCGACCGTATTTGAATCGTGTCGTGCGAATAAAGCGAACTCGAGTGGTGTCAATGCGAGCCGAGTTGGGATCAGTCGAGTCGAATCGATTGCAACCGAGTCGGGTCGAGTTGAGCAGAGTCAGGCGATGAAGCGTCGTATCGAGAAAAGTTTTGTGTAGTCGACTCCAACAGTGACGAGTCACGTCAAGAAAAGTCGAGTGGAGTCGACCAGAGTGTAGTCAAGTTCAAAGTCGAGCTGAGCAGAGTTTCGTCGAATTGCGATGAGTAGAGTCGAGCGCAGTTAAATCGTGCCTTGGCGAATCAAACGAAGCCGAATATAGTCGAGGTGAGACGAGTTGGGATGAGTCGAGTCGAGTTGTATCCAGACGAGTCGGGTCGAGCCGAGCAGAGTCAAGCGATTAAGCGTCGTGTCGAGAAATGTTGTGTCTAGCCGACTCCAACGGTGACGAGCCACGTCGAGGAAAGTTGACCGTAGACGATCAAAGGGTAGTCACGTTGAAAGTCGAGCTAGGTAGAGTTGCGTCGAACTATGATGATTCGAGTCGAGCCGAGTTGAGGGATGTTGAGTCGATTCAGGAAAAGTCGAGTTGACTCAAATCGGCCGCAGTTGAGTCGTGCCGTTTCGAATGAAGCGAAGTCGAGTGGTGTCAAGGCAAGCCGAGTTGGGATGAGTCGAGTCGATTCGATTGAAACCGAGTCGGGTCGAGTTGGACAGAGTCAAGCGATGAAGCGTCGTATCGAGAAAAGTTGTGTCTAGTCGACTCCAACAGTGACGAGCCACGTCGAGGAAAGTCGAGCGGAGTGTAGTCAAGTTGAAAGTCGAGCTGAGCAGAGTCGCGTCGAACTGCGATGAGACGAGTCCCGAGTTGAGGGAAGTTGTGTTGATTCGAGAGAAGTCGAGTCGACTCAGGTCGAGCGCAGTTGCTTCGTGTCGTGGAAAATCATGCGTAATCGAGTGGAGTAGAGATGAGTGGAGTTTGGATGAGTCAAGTCGAGTCGTGTCTGGATGAGTCTGGTCGAGTCGAGCAGAGTCAAGCGATGAAGCATCGTGTCGAGAAAAGTTTTGTTTAGTCGACTCCAACGGTGACGAGTAACGTCGAGAAAAGTCGAGTGGAGTTGACCGGAGTGTAGTCACGTTGAAAGTCGAGTTCAGTAGAGTTGCGTTGAACTGCGATGAGTCCAGTCAAGCCAAGTTGAGCGAAGTTGAGTCGATTGGGGAAAAGTTGAGTCGACTCCGGTCGAGCGCAGTTGAATCTTGTCATTGCGAATCAAGCGAAGTCGAGTGGAATCGAGGCGAGTTGAGTTGAGATGAGTCGAGTTGAACCGAGTGCAGCCGAGTCGGTCGAGTCAAGCGATGAAGCGTCGTCTCGAAAAATGTTGTGTCTAGTCGACTGCAACGGTGACGAGTCACGTCCAGGAAAGTCGAGCTGACTAGACCAGAGTTTACTCAAGTTGAAAGTCGAGCTGAGCATAGTTGGGTCGAACTGCTATGAGTCGAGTCGAAACGAGTTGTGGGAAGTTGAGTTGATTCGGGAAAATACGAGTCGACTCCGGTTGAGCACAGTTGAACCGTGCCTTGGGGAATCAAGCAAAGTCGAGTGGAGTCGACGCGAGTTGAGTTCGGATGAGCCGAGTCGAGTTGAGTGCAGCAGAGTCGGGTCGAGTCGAGTAGAGTCATGCGATGAAGCGTCGTATTGAAAAAAGTTGTGTCTAGTCGACTCCAACGGTGACGAGTCACGTCGAGGAAAGTCGAGCGGAGTCGATCGGAGTGTATTGAAGTTGAAAGTCGAGTTGAGCAGATTTGCATCGAATTTCGATGAGTCGAGTCGAGGCGAGTTGAGGGAAGTTGAGTCGATTCGGGAAAAGTTGAGTCGACTTCGGTCGAGCGTAGTTGAATTGTATCGTGGCGAATCAAACAAAGTCGAGTGGAGTCGAGGCGAGTTGAGTTGGGATAAGCCGAATCGAGTCGAGTGCAGCCTAGTTGGGTCGAGTCGAGCTAAGTCAAGCGATGAAACGTCGTGTCGAGAAAAGTTGTGTCTAGTCGCCTCCAACGGTGTCGAGTCACATCGAGGAATGTCGAGCACAGTCGACCAGAGTGTATTGAAGTTGAAAGTCGAGCTGAGAAGAGTTGCGTCGAACTGCGATGAGTCGAGTCGAGCCGAGTTGAGGGAGGTTGAGTAGATTTAGAAAAAGTCGAGTCGACTTAGGTCGACCGCAATTGAATCGTGGAGTGGCGAATCAAGCAAAACCGAGTGGAGTCAAGGCGAGTCGAGTTGGGATGAGTCAAGTCTTGTCGAGTCTAGCCGAGTCGGGTCGAGTCGAGGCGAGCAGAGTCAACGGGTAAAGCGTCGTGTCGAGAAAAATTTAGTCGACTCCAACGTGGATGAGTCACATCGAGGAAAGTCGAGCGGACCGCAGTCACGTTGAAATTCGAGCTGAGCAGAGTTGCGTTGAACTGCGATGAGTCGAGTCGAGCCGAGTTGAGGGAAGTTGAGTTGATTCGGGAAAGGACGAGTCGACTCCGGTTGAGCGCAGTTGAACCGTGCCGTGGCGAATCGAGCGAAGTCGAGTGGAGTCGATGCGAGTTGAGTTGGGATGAGCCGAGTCGAGTCGAGTGCAGCCGTGTCGCTTCGAGTCGAGTAGAGTCAAGCGATGAAGCGTCGTATTGAAAAAAGTTGTGTCTAGTCGACTCCAACGGTGACGAGTCACGTCGAGGAAAGTCGAGCGGAGTCGATCGGAGTGTATTGAAGTTGAAAGTCGAGTTGAGCAGAGTTGCATCAAACTGCGATGAGTCGAGTCGAGCCGAGTTGATGGAAGTTGAGGCGATTCGGGAAAAGTCGAGTCGACTCCGGTTGAGCACAGTTGAACCGTGTCGTGGCGAATCAAGCGAAATCGAGTGGAGTCGGATCACGAGTTGAGTTGGGATGAGCCGAGTGGTCAAGTGCGGCCGAGCCTTGGTCGATCGTAAGTCAGCGATGAAGCGTCGTATTGAAAAAAGTTGTGTCTAGTTGTCTCCAACGTTGATGAGTCACGTCGAGGAATGTCGAGCGGAGTCGACCGAAGTGTATTGAAGTTGACAGTCGAGCCCTGCAAAGTTGCGTCGAACTGCGATGAGTCGAGTCGAGCCGAGTTGAGGGAGGTTGGGTCGATTCGGGAAAAGTCGAGTCGACTCAGGTCGACCGCAATTGAATCGTGGCGTGGCGAATCAAGCGAAGCCGAGTGGAGTCAAGGCGAGTCGAGTTGGGATGAGTCAAGTCTTGTCGAGTCTAGCCAAGTCGGGTCGACTAAAGTCGAGCAGAGTCAACAGATAAAGCTTCGTGTCAAGAAAAGTTTAGTCGACTCTAACGGTGACGAGTCACGTCGAGGAAAGTCGAGCGGAGTCGACCGGAGCGTAGTCACGTTGAAAGTCGAGCTAAGAAGTGTTGCGTTGAACTGCGATGAGTCGAGTCGAGTCAAGTTGAGGGAAGTTGAGTCGATTTGGGAAAAGTCGAGTCGACTCTAGTCGACCGGAGTTGAATCGGGTCGTGGCGAATCAAGCGTAGTCGAGTGGAGTCAAAGTTCGTGCGGTGGGGTGGGGTGGAGTTCAGAAAGTCGGGTTAGTCGATCAGAGTCAAGCGATGAAGCGTCTTGTCTAGAAAAGTTGTTTCTCGTCGACTCCAACGGTAACGAGTCACGTCGAGGAAAGTCGAGCGGAGTCGACCGGAGTTTAGTCAAGGTTATGGTCGAGCAGCGCAGAGTTGCGTCGAACTACGATGAGTCAAGTCGAGCCAAGTTAATCGAAGCTGAGTCGATTTGGGAGAAGTCGAGTCAACTAAGGTCGGAAGTAGTTGAATCGTGTCGTGGCGAATCTAGCGAAGTCGAGTGGAGTCTAGGCGAGTCGAGTCGATTGCAATCTAGTCGAGTCGAGTCGTGCAGAGTCAAGCGATGAAGTGTCGTGTCGAGAAAAGTTGAGTCTAGTCGACTTAACCGGTGACGAGTCACGTCGAGGAAATTCGTGCGGAGTCGACCAGCGTTTATTCAAGTCGAAAGTCGAGCTGTGCAGAGTTGCGTCGAACTGCGATGAGTCGAGTCGAAACAAGTTGAGGGAAGTTGAGTTGATTCTAGAAAAGACGAGTCGACTCCGGTCGAGCCTAGTTGAACAGTGCCGTGGCGAATCGAGCGAAGTCAAGTGGAGTCGAGTTGGGATGAGCCCAGTCGAACCGAGTACAGCGAAGTCGGGTCGAGTCGAGCAGAGTCAAGCGATGAAGCGTCGTATCGAAAAAGGTTGTGTCTAGTCGACTCCAACGGTGACGAGTCACGTCGAGGAAAGTTGAGCGGAGTCGACCGAAGTGTATTGAAATTGAAAGTCGAGCTGACCAGAGTTGCATCAAATTGCGATGCGTCGAGTCGAGCCAAGTTGAGGGAAGTTGAGTTGATTCGGGTAAAGACGAGTCAACTCCGGTAGAGCGCAGTTGAACCGTGTCGTGGCGAGAAAAGCGAGATGTCGGTGGGTCGAACGATGAGTCGAGTTGGAATGAGCCGAGGTAGTCGGGTGCAAAGTCGGGTCCGATCGAGCAGAGTCAAGCGATGAAGCGTCGTATCGAAAAAAGTTGTGTCTAGTCGACTCCGACGGTGATGAGTCACGTCGAGGAAAGTTGAGCGGAGTCGACCGAAGTGTATTGAAGTTGACAGTCGAGCTCAACAAAGTTGCGTCAAATTGCGATCAGTCGAGTCGAGCTGGGTTGAGGGAGGTTGAGTCGATTCGGGAAAAGTCGAGTCGTCGGGTCGAGAAAAGTGAATCTTGGCGTGACGAATCAAAGGCGAGGAAGTCTAGGCGAGTCGGGATTAGGATGTGTGTCGAGTCTGAAAAGTGGGGGTCGAGTCGAAAACGCGACGAGTCAACGGATAAAGTGTCGTGTCGAGAAAAGTTAAGTCGACTTAGGTCGACCATAGTTGAATCGTGTCGTGGCGAATCAAGCGAAGCCGAGTAGAGTCGAGTGGAGTCAAGTTGGTATGAGTCGAGTCGAGTCGATTGCACCCGAGTCGAGTCGAGTCGATCAGAGTCAAGCGATGAAGCGTCGTGTCTAAAAAAGTTGTTTCTAGTCGACTCCAACGGTGATGAGTCACGTCGAGGAAATTCGAGCGGAATCGACTAGAGTTTACTCCAGTTGAAATACGAGCTGTGCAGAGTTGCGTCGAACTACGATGAGCTAAGTCGAGCCGAGTTAAGCGAAGCTGAGTCGATTGGGGAAACGTCGAGTCGACTCAGGTCAACAGTAGTTTAATCGGGCCGTGGCGAGTCTAGCGAAGTCGAGTGGAGTCGAGGCGACTCGAGGTGGGATGAGTCAAGTCGAGTCGAGTCCAGCCGAGTCGGGTCGAGTCGAGAAGAATCAACCGATGAAGCGTTGTGTCGAGAAAAGTAGTCGACTCCAACGGTGATGAGTCACGTTGAGGAAAGTCGAGCGGAGTTGACCAGAGTTTACTCAAGTTGAAATTCGTGCTAAGCAGAGTTGCGTCGATTTGGGATGACTCGAGTTGAGCCAAGTTGAGGGAAGTTGAGTGGATTCGGGAAAATTCGAGTCGACTTAGGTCGACCGTAGTTGAATCGTGCTATGGCGAATCAAGCGAAGTCGAGGGGAGTCGAGGCGAGTCGACTTGCGATGAATCGTGTCGAGTTGATTGTAGCCGAGTTAAGTAGAGTTGAGCTGAGTCAAGCGATGAAGCGTCGTATCGAGAAAAGTTGTATCTAGTCGACTCAACCAGTGACGAGTCTCGTCGGGGAATGTCGAGCGTAGTTGACCAGAAATTACTCAAGTTGAAAGTCAAGCTGAGCAGAGTTTCGTCAAACTGCAATGAGTCGAGTCGAGCCGAGTTCAAGGAAGTTGAGTCGATTCGGGAAAAGTCGAGTCGACTCCGGTCCAACGCAGTTGAATCGTGCAGTGGCTAATCAAGCGAAGTCGAGTGGAGTCGAGGCGAGTCGAGTTGGTATGATCCGAATCGAGTCGAGTGCAGCCAAGTCGGGTCGAGTCGAGCAGTGTCAAGCGATGAAGCGTCGTGTCGAGAAAAGTTGTGTGTAGTCGACGCCTCCAACGACGAGTCACATTGAGGAAAGTCGAGCGGAGTCAACCAGAGTTTACTCAAGTTAAAAGTCGAGCTGAGCAGAGTTTTCTCGAACTGCAATGAGTCGAGTCGAGTCGAGTTGAGGGAAGTTGAGTCGATTTGGGAAAAGTCGAGTCGACTCAAGTGGACCGCAATTGAATCGTGCCGTGGCGAATCAAGCGAATCCGAGTGGAGTCAAGGCGAGTCGAGGTGCGATGAGTCGAGTCGATCCAGGTCCAGGTGGGTCGGTTACGAGTGAATCAGCCGAAGTGAGGCGTCGTGTCGGAAAAAGTTTGGCGACTCCAACGGTGAAGAGTCACGTGGAGGAGGGAAAGTCGAGCGGAGTGGCGGAGTTTACTCAAGTTGAAAGTCGGCTGGCGGAGTTGCGTCAAACTAGGATTCGTCAGGCTGAGGAGAGTTCGTCAAGCTGGATTAGTCGAGTCGAAGCCAAGTTGAGGGAAGTTGAGTCCGATTCGGAAAATGAGTCGACTTGGTCTGACCGTAGTTGAATCATAACTATGGCGAATCCGAAAGCGAAGTCAAGGGGAGTCGAGGCGAGTCGAGTTGCGATGAGTCGTGCCGAGTCGATTGTAGTCGAGTAAAGTAGAGTTGAGCTGAGTCAAGCGATGAAGTGTCGTCTGAAAGAATTGTGTTTGAAAGTGACTCAATAGTGACTAGTCTCGTGGGGAATGTCAAGTAGTTCGGGTTTACTCAAGTTGAAAAAGTGAGCTGACGAGTTTCGTGACTAGGCTGTGAGTCGAGTCGAACCGAGTTCAAGGAAGTTGAGTCGATTCGGAAAAAGTCAAAGTCGACTCGGTCCAACGCAATTGAATCGTGCGGTGGCTAATCAAAGAGCGAGAGTCGGAGTGGAGTCGGCGAGTCGAGTTGGGATGAGCCGATGGAGTCAGAGTGCAGCCAAGTCAGGTCAGTCGATGGCGAGTCCAGCGATGAAGCGTCGTGTCGAGAAAAGTTTGTGTCTATTGACTCCAACGGTGACGAGTCACATTGAGGAAAGTCGAGCGGAGTCGACCAGAGTTTACTCAGGTTAAAAGTCGAGCTGAGCAGAGTTTTCTCGAACTGCGATGAGTCGAGTCGTGCCGAGTTGAGGGAAGTTGAGTCGATTTAGGAAAAGTCGAGTCGACTCAGGTGGACCGCAATTGAATCGATCTGTGGCGAATCAAGCGAAGCCGAGTGGAGTCAAGGCGAGTCGAGGTGGGATGAGTCGAGTCGAGTTGAATCCAGCCGAGTCGGGTCGAGTCGACCATAATCAACCGATGAAGCGTCGTGTCGAGAAAAGTTTAGTCGACTCCAACGGTGACGAGTCAAGTCGAGGAATGTCGACCGTAGTGTAGTCAAGTTGAAAGTCGAGATGAGAAGAGTTGCGTTGAACTGCGATGAGTCGAGTCAAGCCGAGTTGAGGGAAGTTGAGTTGATTCGAGAAATTTCGGGTCAACTCAAGTCAACCGTAGTTAAATCGTGTCGTGGCGAATCAAGCGAAGTCGAGTGGAGTCTCGGCGAGTCGCGTTGGGATGAATCGACTCGATCGAAGCAGAGTCAGGTCGAGTCGAGCAGAGTCAAGCAATAAAGCGTCGTGTCAAGAAAAGATGTGTCTAGTCGACTCCAACGGTGACGAGTCACGTCGAGCAAAGTCGAGCGGAGTCGACAGGAGCGTAGTTAAGGTTAAAGTCGAGCTAAGCAGAGTTGCCCCGAAATGCGATTAGTCGGGTCGAGCCGACTTTAGGCAAGTTGAGTCAATTCGGGAAAAGCCGAGTCGACTTAGGTCGAGCGCAGTTGAATGGTGTTGTGGCGAATCTAGCAAAGTCAAGTGGAGTCGAGGTGAGTCGAGTTGGGATGAGTCGAGTCGAGTGGAGTGCAGCCGAGTCGAGTCGAGTCGAGCAGAGTCAACCGATGAAGCTTCGTGCCGAGAAAAGTTATGTCATGTCGACTCGAACGATGACAAGTCACGTCGTGGAAAGTCGAGCGGAGTCGATCGGAGTGTATTCAAGTTGAAAGTCGAGCTTAGCAGAGTTGCGTCGGGCACAGATGAGTCGAGTCAAGGCCAGGTTTAGGGAAGTTGAGTCGATTCTGGAAAAATCAAAGTCGACCCAGGTCAAGGCTAGTTTGAGCTATGTGTGACGAATGAAGCGAAGGCGAGTGGGGTCGAGGGCAGTCGAGTTGGAGACTGGAGTCGAGTCAGTCAGTCCAGCTTGGAGTCGAGATCGAGGTCGAGGCAGAGTCAACCGATGAAGCGTCTTGTCGAGAAAAGTAGTTTCTAGTCGACTCCAACGGTGACGAGTCAAGTCGAGCAATGTCGAGCGGAGTCGACCGGAGTGTAGTTAAGTTGAAAGTCGACCTGAGAAGAGTTGCGTCGAACTGCGATTAGTCGAGTCAAGCCGAGTTGAGGGAAGTTGAATTGATTCGAGAAATTTCGAGTCGACCCAGGTCGACCGCAGTAGAACCGTGCTGTGACGAATGAAGCGAAGCTGAGTGGGGTCGAGACGAGTCGAGTTGGGACGAGTCTAGTGGAGTCGAGTTGGGACGAGTCGAGTCGAGTCGAGTCCAGCCGAGTCGGGTCGAGTCGAGCAGAGTCAACCGATGAAGCGTCTTGTCGAGAAAAGTAGTTTCTAGTCGACTCCAACGGTGACGAGTCAAGTCGAGGAATGTCGAGCGGAGTCGACCGGAGTGTAGTTAAGTTGAAAGTCGAGCTGAGAAGAGTTGCGTCGAACTACGATTAGTCAAGTCATGCCGAGTTGAGGGAAGTTGAATTGATTCGAGAAATTTCGAGTCGACCCAGGTCGACCGCAGTTGAACCGTGCTGTGGCCAGGACGAACAAGCGAGTGGGGTCGGGAACGGAACGAGTCGAGTTGGGACGGAGTCTAGTCGAGTCAAGCCGATCGGATTGAGTCGGCAGTCAACCGATGAAGCGTCTTGTCGAAAAGTAGTTTCTAGTCGATCTCCACGGTGACGAGTCAGAGTCGAATGGAATGTCGAACGGAGTCGACCGGTGTAGTCAAGTTGAAAGTCGGTTTGAAGAGTTGCGTCGAATGAGTTAGTCTAGTCAAGCCGAAAGTTGAGGAAGTTGAATTGATTCGAAAATTTCGAGTCAACTCGGAGTCGACGGTGTTGAATCGTGCTTAGTGAATCAAGCGAAGTCGAGTGGGGTCGAGCAAGTCGAGTTGGGATGAGTCGGAGTCGTGTCGAGTCCAGCCAGTCGGGTCAAGTCGACGAGAGTCAACCGATGGGCGTCTTGTCGAGAAAAGTAGTTTCTAGTCGACTCCAACGGTGACGAGTCAAGTCGAGGAATGTCGAGCAAAGTCGACCGGAGTGTAGTCAAGTTGAAAGTCGAGCTGAGAAGAGTTGCGTCGAACTGCGATTAGTCGAGTCAAGCCGAGTTGAGGGAAGTTGAGTTGATTCGAGAAATTTCGAGTCAACTCAGGTCGATGGTAGTTGAATCGTGCCGTGGCGAATCAAGCGAAGTCGAGTGGGGTCAAGGCAAGTCGAGTTGGAATGAGTCGAGTCATGTCGAGTCCAGCCAAGTCGGGTCGAGTCGAGCAGAGTCAACCGATGAAGCGTCGTGTCGAGAAAAGTTGTTTCTAGTCGACTCCAACGGTGACGAGTCATTGTTGCAACCGTAATTCCGACGAGACGACGAACTCGGTAATATTTGAAAAATGAATTTTATTTTGGATCAATGTGGATTCGCCACCAAATTTTTATTTAAGGGAAAAAGATTTGGAAAACCCCTAACTCGAGGATCAAATTTAGGTTCGGGAGTCGGTTACGAGTGGGGAAGGTGTTAGGCACCCCACTCGCTCGTTCCGAAGAACGGTACCCTTAAACTGAGTGTGTGATTTTTGAAGATGTTTGATCCCTTAATTAATGTGAAATGAATAACTTGATGGAGGTTATCCTGACAGGACTTGATCTTGCTCTTACGTATTCCCCGATGCAATGGGGAACTCAAGACTTACGTAGTTCTGGTTGATTTGAAGGCTTGACCTTCGAATAGAGTTTAAATTGAAAATAAAATGTTTTTTTGTTGTGTTTTTTCTTGAAAAAACATTTTGAGGGTGCAATCCCAATCCACATATGCACAGGGTCCAAGACAATTACGGCTACACTTGGACCCATACAGGCCTCTAAACAATGAACAGTAGAAAAAGCTACCAGTTCGCTTTTAGGGCCCATTGCGCAAGATTAAGGAAGGAAAAAACAAGATTTTTATTTTACTGAAAAGAAAGGAAAGGTAGGGCAATCCCAATCCACATATGCACAGGGCCCAAGACAACAACGGCTGCACTTGGACCCATACATACCTCTAAACAACGAAAAGCAAAAAAAGCTACCAGTTCGTTTTTAGGGCCCATTGCGTGAGATTAAGGAAAGCAAAAACAAGATTTTTATTTTACTGAAAAGAAAGGCAAGGAGGGGCAATCCCAATCCACAAATGCACAGGGCCCAAGACAACAACGACTGCACTTGGACCCATACATACCCCTAAACAACAAACAGTAGAAAAAGCTACCAGTTCGTTTTTAGGGCCAATTGCTTGAGATTAAGGAAAGGAAAAAGATTTTTATTCAATCGTTTTCTTGACTTGTAAATAACGGAAGAGTGTGGGCTTAATCAGGCCTTCGGGAAATTTGGGGGTCAAAACATGAATATAAAAAGTTTGGGGGTCAAAATGTAAATGCAGAAAGTTGAGGGGTCAAAATGTAGATATGGAAAGTTGAGGGGTCAAAACGTAAATATGGAAAGTTGAGGGATCAAAATGTAAATATGGAAAGTTGAGGTGTCAAAACGTAAATATGGAAAGTTGAGGGGTCAATATGTAAATATGGAAAGTTTGGAGGTCAAAATGTAAACATGAAAAGTTGAGGGGTCAATATGTAAATATGGAAAGTTGGGAGGTTAAAATATAAATATGAAAAGTTGAGGGGTATGCAAATTCTAGAAGCTGGGGGACTTTACTTGCAATTACAGGCAATTAGTATTAGTTTCAAATAATAATAACTCCCCATGGGCCCCACGCGCCTTGGACATTAGCCCCCCCTTTTTGGAATTTGGTTATCTGTGAATACGTACCAGCGGACTTTACTTGCAATTACAGGAAATTAGTATTAGTTTCAAATAATAATAACTCCCCATGGGCCCCACGCGCCTTGGACATTAGCCCCCCTTTTTGGAATTTGGTTCTTTGTGAATATGTACCAGCGGATGTCTACGCCTATTCCTTACCGTCCTCGAGGTTGCAATCCATGAACCTCCATGCAGATGGAGTACGTGTGCATGGCGTCCGCCCATCGTTCAAGGTCGACTGCGTTCTACTCCCATATACCCAAGGTGTCTTTCATGATTTGGGGTAGCTGCTGGGGAAACCAAAGGGAGCATCGTTTGAGCCCCCGAACGGTGAACTTGTAGCTGGCCATATTGACGACTCACCTCTCCAACCTCAGCTCCCTTAGTGCTAACCCAAGGACAGAATACCCCTCATTGCACTCGTCATTCATCCCATCTTTTGGTATAGCTTCCTAGGAAGGCTGTAAGTGAGGAGCCTTTGGAAATGTCGCCCGCCGAGTCTCTGTCGTGGAAGATGCCTCTATAATGTTCCCTTCTTGCGTGCGGCATGCCCAGGGGACTTCAACCCATCGCCCTCTCCTTGGGTGCCCATTTTTCTCATGGATGCCCCGGTTCACCTCAGCCTTTGGCCACACTCTGGAGTCGCCTTGGCTGATTCCTATTGTGATTTGCAAATCACCTTACCCCCTTTATTATCGCCTCTATAGGGTATCTCCTAGCTGTTTTGGCATCGGAGGAGATGCTTGACTACCTTACTCGAGATCGCCAGATAGAGGGGAGCACTAAGATGGATGTCAAGCCATATACATGGCTAGGTGGATTTCTACTTTGTTGTTTAATCGTGCTGTGGCGAGTCAAGCGAAGTCGAGTGGAGTCTAGGCGAGTCGAGTCGAGCGCAACAGAGTCGGGTCGAGTCGAGCAGAGTCAAGCGATGAAGCGTCGTATCAAGAAAAGTTGTGTCTCGTTGACTCCAACGGTGACGAGTCACGTCAAGGAAAGTTGAGCGGAATCGACAGCAGTGTAGTCACGTTGAAAGTCGAGCTGAACAGAGTTGCGTCGAACAGCAATGAGTCGAGTCGAGCCAAGTTGAGGGAAGTTGAGTCGATTCGGGAAAAGTCGAGTCAACTCAGGTCGAGCATAGTTGAATCCTGCTGTGGCGAATCAAGCGAAGTCTAGTAGAGTCAAGGCGAGTCGAGCTGGGATGAGTTGAGTCGAGTCGAGTCCAACCGAGTCGGGTCGAATCGAGCAGAGTCAACAGATGAAGCGTCGTTTCGAGAAAAGTTGTTTCTAGTCGACTCCAATGGTGACGAGTCACATAGAGGAATGTCTAGCGGAGTTGACCGGAGTGTAGTCAAGTTGAAAGTGGAGTTGAGAAGAGTTGCGTCGAACTGCGATGAGTCGAGTCGAGCCGAGTTGATGGAAGTTGAGTCAATTCGGGATAAGTAGACTCGACTCAGGTCGACCGTAGTTGAATCATGTCGTGGTGAATCAAGCGAAGTCGAGTGGAGTCGAGGCGAGTCGAGTTGGGATGGGTTGAGTCGAGTCGATTGCAGCCGAGTCGGGTCGAGTCGAGCAGAGTCAAGCGATGAAGCGTCGTGTCGAGAAAAGTTGTGTCTAGTCGACTCCAACGGTGTCGAGTCACGTCAAGGAAAGTCGAGAGGAGTCATCGGAGTGTAGTCAAGTTGAAAGTCGAGTTGAGGAAAGGTTGCATCGAAGGCTGATGGTGAGTCGAAACGGCGAGTTAAGGGAAGTTGAGTTGATTCGGGAAAAGTTGAGTCGACTCAGGTTGACTGCAGTTGAATTGTGCCGTGGCGAATCAAGCGAAGTCGAGTGGAGTCGAGGCCAGTCGAGTTGGGATGAGTCGAGTCGTGTCGATTGCAGCCGAGTTGGGTCGAGTCGAGCAGAGTCTAGCGATGAAGTGTCGTGTCGAGAAAAGTTGTGTCTAGTCGACTCCAATGGTGACGAGTCACGTCGAGGAAAGTTGAGCGGAGTCGATCGGAGCATAGTTAAGTTGAAAGTCAGGCTGAGCAAAGTTGCGTCGGGATGCGCTGAGTCGGGTCGAGCCGAGTTGAGGGAAGTTGAGTCTATTCGGTAAAAGCCGAGTCGACTCCAGTCGAGCGCAGTTGAATCGTTCCGTGGCGAATCAAGCGAAGTCGAATGGAGTCGAGGCGAGTCGAGGCGAGTCGAGTCGAGTCGATTGAAATAGAGTCAGGTCGAGTCGAGCAGACTTAAGTGATGAAGCATCGTGTCGAGAAACGATGTGTCCAGTCGACTCCAACGGTGACGAGTCACGACGACGAATGTCGACCAGAGTCGACCGGAGCCTAGTTAAGTTGAAAGTTGAGCTGAGCATAGTTGCATCGAAATGCGATGAGTTGGGTTGAGCCGAGTTGAGGGAAGTTGGGTTGATTCGGGAGAAGCCGAGTCGACTCAGGTCTAGCGCAGTTGAATCGTTGTCGTGGCGAATCAAGCGAAGTCGAGTGGAGTCGAGGCGAGTCGAATTGGGATGAGTTGAGTCGAGTCAAGTGCAGCCGAGTCGAGTCGAGTCGAGCAGAGTCAAGCAATGAAGCGTCGTGTCGAGAAAAGTTGTGTCTAGTTGACTCCACGGTGACGAGTAAAGTCAAGGAAAGTCGAGCGAAGTTGACCGGAGTGTAGTCACGTCGAAAGTCGGTGACGAAGCGAGTTAAGTGGAAGCTATGCCAGTCTAACCTAGCGAGTTGAGGAAGTTGAGTCGATTGAAAAGTCAAGTCGACTTCGGTGACCGTGATTTAAATAAATGTGCGTGAAGATGAGCGAAGTGGAGTGGATCTAGGAAAGTGAGTTGGGATGTAAATTGTCAAGTCGTAGGTAAAGTCAAGATCAAGGTGTGAGGAATTAAGCAGTCAGAAACTTTGTTTCGAGTAAAGTTGTTTCTAGTCGACTCCAATGGTGATGAGTCACATCAACGATGATCAGGTTTGAATGAAAACGACAAGGTAGTCACATTGAAAGTGAAGCGGAGAAAGTTGTGTGAAGCTGATGAGTCAAGTCAGGTAAGTTGGGGGAAAGTTGGTCGATTTGGGAAAAGTGAAAGTCAACTGGTCAGAGTCTTGGGTTGAATCACCTTTGTATGAATCAAAAAGAAGTCAAGATGCCGAGTCAAGGAAAGGAAGTCGAGTTGGGATGAGTTGAGTTGAGTCAAGTACAACCAAGTCGGGTCAGTTATGATCCTTGGATGAAGAAGTCATCAATTTGAAAAGTTGTTTCTAGTCGACTCAACGGTCCACGAGTCCGATAGAATGTCAAACCCACGATCGACCGAAGTGTAGTCAAGTTGAAAGTCGAGCTGAGAAGAGTTGTGTATGTAAACACCCAATTATGTCCGAGGCCCCAATTCCGAATCAATGGTTAAACATTCAGAGGCTTGACATCATAGGCTGAGGGTACAGAAAATTAAACATGCAGAGGCTTGAAATCATAGGTCGAGGGTACAAAAAATTAAACATCAGAGTAGGTCGACAACATAAGTTGGAGTGCTGAATTTAAAATGCAAGGCCCGACATCATAGGAGTGAAGTGCGAGGAATTTAAACATGCAATGGCCTGACAACATAGGCCGAAGTGCTAAATTTAAAATGCAAGGCCTGGCATCATAGGCCGAAGGTGCAGGAATTTAAATACGAAATGGCCTGACAACATAGGTCGGAGTGCTGAATTTAAAATGCATGGCCTAAAATCATAGGCCGAAGGTGCAGGAATTTAAACATGCAAGGCCTGACATCATAGGCCAAAGGTGCAGGAATTTAAACATGCAAGGCCTGACATCATAGGCCGAGGGTGCAGAAAATTAAATGCAGAGGCCGATATCATCGTAGCGAGGTGCGAAAAATTAAACATGCGAGAGGCACGACATCATAGGCTGAGGTGCAAAAAAATTAAACATGTAGAAGCTTTGACATCATAGGCGAGGGTGCAGAAAACTAAACATGCGAGGCCTCGACATGATAGGCCGAGGGTGTCAAAAATTAAACATCTGAGAAACGATATCATCGCCCGAGGTGCGTAGAAAATTAAAGATCATAGCTTAGGCGACATCATAGAAGCCAAAGTGGTATAGAAAACTAAACATGCATAGGCCTGACATCATGGGCCGAGGGTGTAGAGAACTAAACATGCAGAGGTCTGATATCATAGGTCGAGGTGCAGAAAGTTAAACATGCAGAGGCATGACATCATAGGCCGAGGGTGCAGAAAATTAAACTTGCAGAGGCCTGAGATCATATGCTGAGGCTGCAGAAAATTAAACATGCAGGAAATGACATCATAGGCCGAGGGTACATAAAATTAAACATGCAGAGTGCCTTACATCATCGGCCGAGAACACGCGAAAATTAAACATGCGAGGCGACATCGCAGGCCGTGAATATGTAGGCCCGGAAAATTTACACATGCAAGGCTTGACATCATAGGCCGAGGGTGCAGACAATTAAACATGCAGAGGCCTGACATAATTGGCCGGGGTGACATTATAGGCCAAGGGTGCAGAAAGTTAAACATGCAAAGGGCTGACATCATAGCGAGGGTGCAAAATTAAACATGTAGAGGCTTGACATCATAGGCCGAGGGTGCGAGGAAAATTAAACATGCAAGGCACGACATCGAGCCGAGGTACAAAATTGAAACAAGCAAGGCTTGAAATCATAGGCCAGGGGTGCAGGCAATTAAACATGCAAAGGCCTGATAAAATAGGCCGAGGGTTCGGTGAATTAAACATGCAGAGGCCTGACATGATATGACGAGTTGCAGAAAATTAAACATGCAGAGGCTAGACATCATGGGCCGAGGGTACAGAAATTACAACATGCGGAAAGGACATCGACATCACGTATGAGGTCAAAAATTATAAACATCAAGAGAACTTGGACCCGATATCATAGGCGAGGTGCGAGAAAACTAAAACATGCGAGGCTTGACATCGTAGTCCGGGTACTGAGAAGATTAAACATCTTTGTGGCCTGACATCATAGGCCGGGGGTGCAGAGAAGTAAACATGCAGAGGCCTCACATCGTAGCCCGAGGGTACAAAATATTAAACATGTAGAGGCCTGACCTCAAAGCCCATCGGTGCGGAAAATTAAACATGCTGATGCCTGACATCATAGGCCGAGGTGCAGAAAATTAAACATGCAGAGGCATGACATCATAGGCCGAGGGTACAAAAAATTAAACATGCAGAGGCCTAACGTCATAGGCCGAGGGTGCAGAGAATTAAACATGCGGAGGCGTGACATCATAGGCCGAGGGTACAAAAAAATAAACTTGCAGAGGCCTGACATCATAGGCCGAGGTGCAGAAAATTAAACATGGAGAGGCCTGACATCATAGGTCGAGGGTACAAAAAATTTAAACATGCAAGGCTTGACATCATAGGTCGAGGGTGCAGACAATTACACATGCATAGGCTTGACAAAATCGGCCGAGGGTGCGGTAAATTAAACATGCAGAGGCCTGACATCGTATGACGAGTTGCTGAAAATTAAACATGCGACGAGGCCGACATCATGGGCCGAGGGGTGCAGAAAATTACACATTGAGGCCGACATCATAAGCCGAGTGCAAAAAATTAAACATGCTGAGGCCTTACATCGTAGGCCGAGGGTGCGAAAATTAAACCTGTAGAGGCTGTCATCATAGGCCGAGGTGCAAAAATTAAACATGCGAGGCTCGACATCATAGGCCGAGGGTGCGAGAAACCTAAACTTGTAGAAACCCCATCATAGGCCGAGGGTACAGAAAATTAAACATGCAGTGGCCTGACATCATAGGCCGGGGGCGCAAAGAAGTAAACATGCAGAGGCCTCACATCATAGCCCGAGGGTACAAAAAATTAAACATGCAGAGGCCTGCCATCACAGGCTGATGGTGAAAAATTAAAGATGCAGAGGCCTGATATTATAGGCCGAGGGTGCAGAAAACTAAACATGCAGGGGCTTGACATCATAGGCCGAGATGCTGAAAATTAAACATGCAGAGGCGTGACATCATTGGTCGAGGGTGCAAAAAATTAAACATGCAGAGGCCTGACATCATAGGCTGAGGGTGTAGAAAATTAAACATGCAGAGGCCTGACATCAGAGGCTAAGGGAACATGCAAGGCTTGACATCATAGGCCGAGGGTGCAGACAATTAAACATGCAAAGGCCTGACAAAATAGGTCGAGGGTGCGGTAAATTAAACATGCAGAGGCCTGACATCATATGACGAGTTGCAGAAAATTAAACATGCAGAGGCCAGACATGATGGGCCGAGGGTACATAAAATTACACATGCAGGAGGCGACATCATAGAGGCGAGGTGCAAAAAGTAAACATGCGAGGCCTGACATCATAAGCCGAGGGTGCGAAAAAAAACTAAACCTGTAGAGCCGACATCATAGGTCGAGGTACAGAAAGATGTCTAAACATGCGAGGGCCCGACATCATGTATGTAGGTGCGTAAATAAACATGTGAGGCCTCGACATCATAGGCCGAGGTACATAAATTAAACATTCAAAGACGACATCATAGCCCAATGAGCGGAAAATTAAACATGCAGAGGTCTGACATCATAGGATGAGGGTGCAGAAAATTAAACATGCAGAGGCTTGACATTATAGGCCGAGGGTGAACAAAATTAAACATGCAGAGGCCTGACATCATATGCCGAGGGCGCAGAGAATTAAACATGCAGAGGCGTGACATCATAGGCCGAGGGTACAAAAAATTAAACATGCAGAGGCCTGACATCATAGGCCGAGGTGCAGGAAATTAATCATGCAAAGGCGACATCATCAGGCCGAGGGTGCAAAATTAAACATGCAGAGGCCCGACATCATAGGTCGAGGGTGTAAAAAATAAAATGCATAAAGGCCCGATATCATTGGCGAGGTGTAGAAGCATTAAACATGCAGAGGCTATGACGTAGAGTGAGGGTACGAAAATTAATCATCGAAGGGGTTGAACTGATAAGTACGAGGTGCAGTGAATAATTAAACATCGAGCATGTATGAGCATCAGGCCAAGGGTGCGAAAATTAAACATGTGAGGCGACATCATAAGCCCAGGTACAAATATTAAACATCTGAGGCTTGACATCATAGGCCGAGGTGCCTGAAATTAAACATGTAGAGTGACATGATAAGAGGTCGAGGTACAAAAAATTAAAAATCACGTGAGGCCTCGACATCATAGGCCGAGGGTGGAGATAATAAAACATGCGGAGGCCTCGACATCATAGGAGTTCGATGTACAAAAAATTAAACATGCGAAGCTTGACATCATAGGCCGAGGTGCGAAGGAATTAAACATGCGGGCGTGACATCATAGGCCCGATGTACGGAAAATTAATCTTAAAAGAAGGCCCGAGATCATAGGCGGTGCGAAAATTAAACATGCGAGGGGAACACATCATCGGTAGAGGTGAGAAATTAAACATGAAGGCGACATCATAGAGGTCAAATGTCGAAAATTAAACATACATAGGCACATATCATAGGCGGGTGTAGAAATTAAACATGAAGAAAAACGATATCGTGGAAGCTGGTGAAAATTAATCATACGGAGAGGTGACAACATAGGCCGAGGTAGAGATAAAAAAGATCGAGAGGCATGACATCATAGGCCAAGGGTGTGGAAAATTAAACATGCGAGAGGTCGACATCATATGCTCGAGGTGGAGATAGAAGAAAATTGAACATGACAGAGGCACGACATCATAGACCGAGGGTAGAAAAATTAAGCATGCGAGGCGACATCATAGGCCGAGGGAGTGCAAAAAATTAAACATGGAGAGGCTTGACATCGAGGCTGCACGGCCTGCAGGGAAAATTTAAACATGCAAGACTTGGACATCATAGGCCGAGGGTGCGGACAATTAAACATTCAAAGGCTCGACATAATAGAGCCGAGGATGCGGTAAATTAAACATGCGCAGGCGCGACATCATATGTCGAGTGTGCGAGAAAATTAAACATCACGAGAGGCACGACATCCATAGATCGAGGTGCGAGAGAATTAAACATGCGGAGGCTTGATATCATTGGCGAGGGTGCAAAAAATTAAACATGCGAGAGGCCTAACATCATAGGCGAGGGTGCGAAAAAATTAAACATGCGGAGGCTGACATCGAGAAGTAGGGGTACAGAAAATTTAAACATGCAAGACTTGACATCATAGGCCGAGGTGCGACAATTAAATATCAAAGGCACGACAAAATATGCCGAGGTCGCGTAAATTAAACATGCAAAGCCACGACTTCATATGCGAGTGTGTAGAAAATTAAACATGCGGAGGCTCGACATCATAGGCCGAGGGCATAAAAAATTAAACATGAGGCGACATCATAGAGCGAGGGAAAAAATTAAATATGTAGAGGCCGACATCATCGAGCGAGGGTGCAAAATTAAACATGGAGAGGCACGACATCATGGGTCAGTGTGCGAGAAATTAAACATGCGGGACGTGACATCATAGGCCGAGGTACAAATTAAACATGCGAGAGGCGACATCATAGGTCGGGTGCAGAAAATTAAACATGCGAAGACGACATACGAGGCCGAGGGGAACAAAAAATTTAAACATGCAAGACTTGACATCATAGGCCGAGGTGCATAAAATTAAACATGCAAAGACTTGACAAAATAGACGAGGGTGCGGTAAAATAAACATGCGAGGCCGACATCATATGACGTGTTGTGGAAAATTAAAACATCCGAGGCCCCACATCATGGGCGAGGTGCTGAAAATTAAACATCTTGAGAGCGTGACATCATAGGCCTTGGGTATAAAAAATTAAACATCCGGAGGCGACATCATAGGCGGAGGTGCAAAATTAAACATGCGAGGCGGCGGGACAACGGAGTCAGAAGGTGCGAGAAAATTAAACATACGAGGCGACATAATAGGCCGAGGTGCCATAATTAAACATGCGAGGCACATCGTAGGCGAGTGCGATAATTAAACATGCAAAGGCCTCGCATCATAGGCCGAGGTGCAGAAAATTAGACACACGAGAGAACTGACATCATGGCGAGGCTACTGAGGAAAATAAACAATGCAAGGCACGGCATCATAGGCGAGGGTGCGAGAAAATTAAACATGCGAGCCACGACATCATAGGCCAAGTCTGAGAATTAAACATGTACGGGCCTGACATCATAGGTTGAGGGTGCGGAAAATTAAACATGCGAGGCGACATCATAGGCGGGTGCGTAAAATTAAACATGCGAGCCACGCCATCAATACGGTGTGCGAGAAAATTAAAGATGCGAGGGCGACATTATAGGCGAGTGCAGAGAAAACTAAACATGCGAGAGGCTTGACATCATAGGCCGAGGTGCTGAAAATTAAACATGTAGAGGCGTGACATCATTAGCCGAGGGTGCGGAAAATTAAACATGCGAGGCGACATCATAGGACATAGGGTGCGAGTAAATTAAACATCTAGAGCGACATCGGATAGGACGAGGGTCTGAAAAAATTAAACTTGCGGAGGCTCTGATATCATAGGCCGAGGGGTACGAGAAAATTAAACATGAGAGGCGTGACATCATTGGCCGAGGTGCAAAATTAAACATGCGAGGTCGACATCATCGGCTTAGGATGCGAGAAAATTAAACATGCAAAGGTCGATATTATAGGCGAGGGTGCGAGAATTAAATATGCGAGGCTTGACATCATAGGCCCGAGGTTGAAAATTAAACATGCGGGCGTGACATCGTAGGCGAGGATCCGAAAAATTAAACATGCGAGATGCCTCTACGTCATAGCCGATGGTGCAGAAAATTAAACATGCGGAGGCGACATCGATAGGCCGAGGTGCGAAAATAAACATGCGGCGGCATGACATCATAGGCGAGGTGCGAGAGAATGAAACATGCGAGCCCCTTACATCGTGGCGAGGTGCAGAAAATTAAACATGCACGGAGGCGGCATCATAGGCGAGTGCACAAAAATTGCAGACATGCGAGGATGACATCATAGGCCAACATCATATGTCTGAAAAAATTAAACATGCAAAGGCGACATCATAGGCGAGGTGTAGAAAAATTAAACATGCGAGTCTTGACATCATAGACCGGGTGCTTTAAAATTAAACATGTAGAGGCGTGACATAATAGGCCGAGGATACGGAAAATTAAACATGCAGTGGCCTAACATCATAGGCCGAGGGTGCAGCAAAATTAAACATGCGAGGCGACATCGAAGAGCTCGGTACGAAAAATTAAACATGCAAAAAGGCGACATCATAGGCCCCAGTGCAGAAACGTTAAACATGGAGAGGCGACACCATGAGGCGAGGTGCGTCTGATTAAAAGTGCATAGGCCTCACATCATATGTGACGGTCTGAGAAAAATAAAACAAACGAGAGGCATGACATCATAGGTTGAGGTGAAGAAATTAAACATCTGAGGCTTGACATTATAGGCCAGGTGCGAGAAAATTAAACATCTGAAGGCGACATCATAGGCCGAGGTGCAGAAAATTAAACCTGGAGTGGCGTGACATCATATGCCGAGGGTGCGGAAAATTAAACATGCGGAGACGTGACATCATAGGCCGAGGGTGCAAAAAACTAAACATCCGGAGGGTTGACATCATAGGCTGAGGGTGCAGAGAATTAAACATTCAGAGGCCTCATATTATAGGCGGGTGTGGAAAATTAAACATGCAGAGGCCTAACATCATAGGCCGAGGTGCAGAAAATTAAACATGCAGAGGCCTGACATCATAGGCCGAGGGTACAGAAAATTAAACATGCAGAGGCCTCACATCAAAGGATGAGGGTACAGGAAATTAAACATGCAGAGGCCTGACATCATAGGCCGAGGTGCAGAAAATTAAACATGCAGAGGCGTGACATCATAGGGCGAGGGTGCGGAAATTAAACATGCGGATCCGTGACATCATAGGCCGAGGCTGCAAAAAATTAAACATGCTGAGGCTTGCATCGTAGGCCGAGGGTGCGGAAAATTAAACATGCGAGCCCGACATCATAGGCGAGGTGCGGTATTCAACATGCGAGAGGCGACATCATAGGCCGAGGGTCTGAGAATTAAACATGTAGAGGCCCCGACATCATAGGCCGAGGTCTGGAAATTAAACATGCAGAGCCTGACATTATAGGGCGAGGGTGCAGAAAATTAAACATGCGAGGCTTGACATCATAGGCCGACAGTGGTAGAGAAAATTAAACATGCAGAGGCTGACATCATAGGACTGAGGGTACAGAAAATTAAAAATGCTGAAGGCCTTACATCATAGGCCAAAGTGCAAAAACTTAAACATGCGAGAGGCTTGACATCATAAGCCCCGAGGTGTTTGAAAATTAACATGCGGAGCGTGACATCATTCGGGAAGAAAGGAAAATTAAACATGCGAGAGTGACATCATAGGCCGAGGTGTAGAAAATTAAACATGCGAGGCGACATCGGGGCGGGGTGCGAGAAATTAAACATGTAGAGGGCCTCGACATCGTAGGCCGAGGGTACAGAAAATTAAACATGCAAAGGCCTGATATCAAAGGCCGAGGTGTAGAACATTAAACAAGCAGAGGCTTGAAATCATAGGCCGAGGGTGTAGAGAATTAAACATGCAGAGGCCTCACATCATAGGCCGAGCGTACAGAAAATTAAACATGCGAGGCATGACATCATAGCTAATGGTGCGAAAATGAAACATGCAGAGGCGTGAGATCATAGGCGAGGTGGTGAAAATGAAACATGAGGAGGCATGACATTATTGGCCGAGGGTGCGAAAATTAAACATGCGAGGCTTGACATCATAGGCCGAGGGTGCGAAAATTAAACATGCAAAGGCGTGACATCATAGGCCGAGGATACGGAAAATTAAACATGCGAGGCGACATCATCGGCGAGGTGCGGAAAATTAGACATGCGAGGCGACATCATAGGTGAGGTGCAAAAAATGAAACATGTAGAGGCCTGACATCATAGGTCGAGGTGCAAGAGAAAATTAAACATTCAGAGGCCTGACATTGTAGGTCGAGGTGCAGAAAATTAAACATCCAAAGGCCTCGCATCATAGGCCGAGGTGCAGAAAATTAGACATGGAGAGGCCTGACATCATAGGCCTGGGTATAGAAAATTAAACATGCAAAGGCCTGACATCATAGGCCGAAAATGGAAAATTAAACATGCAAAGGCGTGACATCATAGGCCGAGGTGCGAGAAAATTAAACATACGAGAGCCCTCACATCGAGGGTTAAGGGTGTAAGAAATTAAACACGCAGGGCGACATCATAGGCGGAGGGTCCGAGAATTAAACATGGAGAGTTCGACATGGTAGGCCAAGGTGCAGAAAAATTAACATGAAGAGGCCTGACATCATAGGCCGAGGGTGCGAAAATTAAACATGCAGAGCCGTGACATTATAGGGCGAGGGTGCAAAAATTAAACATACGAGGCTTGACATCACGAGGCCGAGGTGCGGAAAATTAAACATGCGAGGCGACTTTATAGGCCGAGGTGCAGAAAATTAAACATATAGAGCCTCACATCATCGGCCGAGGTACAAAAAATTAAACATGCGGAGGCGACATCATCGGCCGAGGGCACAAAATTAAACATGCAGAGGCGACATCGAGGCCGAGTGGTACAGAAATTTAGACATGCGGGAAAGACTTGACATCGTAGGCCGAGGTGTAGACAATGAAACAAGCGAGGCCCGATAAATAGGTCGAGGGCGGTAAATTAAACATCAGCCTGACTTCATATGCCGAGTGTGTGGAAAATTAAACATGCTGGGAGCGTGACATCATAAGCCGAGGTGCAAAAAATTAAACATGCGGGGGCGACATCATAGGCCGAGGGTTGCAAAATTAAACATGCAGGCCCGACATCATGTAGGCCGAGGGTACAAAAAATTAAACATGCGAGGCACGACACATAGGCCGGGTGCGAAGAGTTAAACATAAAGAGGCCTCCGACATCATAGACCAGGTGCGAGAAAATTAAAATATGCAGAGGCGACATCATAAGCCAAGGTACAGAAAATTAAACATGCAGAGGCCTTACATCATAGGCCAAGGGTGCAAAAAAGTAAACATGCAGAGGCTTGACATCATAGGCCGAGGTGCTGAAAATTAAACATGCAGAGGCGTGACATCATAGGCGCAAGAAACGGAAAATGAAACATGCTGAGGCCTGACATCATAGGCCGAGGGTGCAGAAAATTAAACATGCAGAGGCCTGACATCAGAGGTAGAAGGTAAAGAAAATTAAACATGCAGGGGCCTGACATCATAGGCCGAGGGTACAGAGAATTAATCATGCAGAGGCCTGACATCGTAGGCCGAGGGTACAGAAAATTAAACATGCAAGGGCCTGATATCAAAGGCCGAGGTGTAGAAAATTAAACAAGAAGAGCCTTGACATCATTGGCCGACGGTGTAGAGAATTAAACATGCAGAGGGCTCACATCGTAGGCCGAGCGTACAGAAAATTAAACATGCGGAGGCATGACATCATACTCGATTGCGGAAAATTAGATACATCGGGAGGCGACATCATAGGTTTAGGGTGGAGAAAATGAAAACATGCGGGCCGACATTATAGGCCGAGGGTGCAGAAAAAACATGCAGAGGCTTGACATCATAGGCCGAGGTGCTGAAAATTATACATGCAAAGGCGTGACATCATAGGCCGAGGATACGGAAAATTAAACATGCAGAGTCCTGACATCGTAGGCCCGAGATGGTGCGAAAATTAGACATGAAGGCCGAGAGTAGAGGCGAGGTGCGAAAATTAAACATCACGAGGCCGACATCATAGGCCGAGGGGGCAGAGAATTAAACAAGCAGAGGCCTGACATCGTAAACCGAGGTGCAGAAAATTAAACATGCAAAGGCTTGACATCATAGGCCGAGGGTGCAGAGAATTAAACATGCAGAGGCCTGACATCGTAGGTCGAGGTGCAGAAAATTAAACATGCAATGGCTTGCCATCATAGGCCGAGGGTGCAGAAAATTAAACATGCAGACGCGACATCAGAGGCCGAGGGTACAGAAAATTTAGACATGCAAAGCTTGACATCATAGGCCGAGGGTGCAGACAATTAAACATGCAGAGGCTTGACATAATATGCCGAAGGTGCGGTAACTTAAACATGCAGACGCCTGACATCATATGTCGAGTGTGCAGAAAATTAAACATCCAGAGGCCTGACATCATAAGCTGAGGGTGCAAAAAATTAAAATGCAGAGGCCTGACTTAATAGGCCGAGGGTGCAGAAAATTAAACATGCGAAGGCCGCACATCATAGGCCGAGGTGCAGAAAATTAAACCATGCGAGGCCTGACATCATAGGCCGAGGGTACAAAGTATTAAACATGTAGAAACCTCACATCATAGGTCGAGGGTGCAGAGAATTAAACTTGCAGAGGCCTCACATCAAAGGCCGAGGGTACAGAAAACTAACCATGCAGAGGCCGAAAAACATAGGCCGAGGGTGCGGAAAATTAAAGATGCAGAGGCCTGACATTATAGGCCGAGGGTGCAGAAAATTAAACATGCATAGGCGTGAGATCGTAGGCCGAGGTGCTGAAAATTAAACATGCAGAGGCATGACATCATTGGCCGAGGGTGCGAAAAATTAAACATGCAGAGGCCTGACATCATACGCCGAGGGTGCAGAAAATTAAACATGCAGAGGCCTGACATCAGAGGCCGAGGGTACAAAAAATGAAACATGCAGAGGCCTGACATCATAGCTTGACGGTGCCGAAAATGAAACATGCAGAGGCCTGACATCATAGACAGAGGGTGCAGAAAATGAAACATGTAGAGGCCTGACATTATAGGCCGAGGGTGCAGAAAATTAAACATGCAGAGGCCTGACATCAGAGGCAGAGGGTAAAGAAAATTAAACCTGCAGGGGCCTGACATCATAGGCCGAGGGTGCAGAGAATGAATCATGCAGAGGCCTGACATCGTAGGCCGAGGTGTAGAAAATTAAACAAGTAGAGCCTTGACATCAGAGGCCGAGGGTACAAAAAATTAAACATGCAGAGGCCTGACATCATAGCTTGACGGTGTGGAAAATGAAACATGCAGAGGCCTGACATCATAGACAGAGGGTGCAGAAAATGAAACATGTAGAGGCCTGACATTATAGGCCGAGGGTGCAGAAAATTAAACATTCAGAGGCTTGACATCATAGGCCGAGGTGCTGAAAATTAAACATTCAAAGGCGTGACATCATATGCCGAGGATACGGAAAATTAAACATGCAGAGGCCTGACATCATAGGCCGAGGGTGTAGAAAATTAAACATGCGGAGGCCTGAGATCAGAGGCTGAGGGTACAAAAAATTAAACATGTAGAGGCTTGACATCATAGGCCTAGGGTGCAAGAAATTAAACATGCAAAGGCCTGGCATCATAGGCCGAGGGTACAAAAAATTACGCATGCAGAGGCCTGACATTATAGGTCGAGGGTGCAGAAAAATAAACTTGCAGAGGCCTGACATCATCGGCCGAGGGTGCAGAAAATTAAACATGCAGAGGCTTGACATCAGAGGCCGAGGGTACAGAAAATTTAGACATGCAAGACTTGAAATCATAGGCCGAGGGTGCAAACAATTAAACATGCAGAGGCTTGGCATAATAGGCCAAGGGTGCGGTAAATTAAACATGCAGAGGCCTGACATCATATGCCCAGTGTGCCGAAAATTAAACATGTAGAGGCTTGACATCATAGGCCGAGGGTACAGAAAATTAAACATGTAGAGGCTTTACATCATAGGTCGAGGTTGCAAAAAATTAAACATGTAGAGGCCTGACATCACAGGCCGAGGGTGGAGATAATAAAACATGCAGAGGCCTGACATCAGAGTTCGATGGTACAAAAATTAATCAAGAAGAAGCTTGACATCATAGGCCGAGGGTGTAGAGAATTAAACATGCAGAGGCCGACATCATAGCCCGATGGTGCAGAAAATTAAACATGTAGAGGCCTGAGATCATAGGCTGAGGGTGCGAAAAATTAAACATGCAGAGGCCTCACATCATAGGCCGAGGGTGCAGAAAATTAAACATGCAGAGGCTTGACATCATAGGCTGCGGTGCTGAAAATTAAAAATGCAGAGGCGTGACATCCTAGGCCGAGGATACGGAAAATTAAACATGAAGAGTCCTGACATCATAGGCCGTGGGTGCAGAAAATTAAACATGCAAAGGCCTGACATTAGAGGCCGAGGGTACAGAAAATAAAACATGCAGAGACCGGACATCATTGGCCGATGGTGCAGAGAATTAAACATGCAGAGGCCTGACATCGTAGGCCGAGGTGGAGATAATTAAACATGCAAAGGCCCGCCATCATAGGCCGAGGTGCAAAAAATTAGACATGCATAGGCCTCACATCATAGACCGAGGGTATAGAAAATTAAGCATGCAGAGGCCTGACATTATAGGCCGAGGGTGCAAAAAATTAAACATACAGAGGTTTGACATCATCGTCCGAGGGTGCAGAAAATTAAACACGCAGAGACCTGACATCAGAGGCCGAGGGTACAGAAAATTTAGACATGCAAGACTTGACATCATAGGCCGAGGGTGCAGACAATTAAACATGCAGAGGCCTGACATAATATGCCGAGGATGCGGTAAATAAAACATGCAGAGGCCTGACATCATATGTCGAGTGTGCAGAAAATTAAACATGCAGAGGCCTGACATCATAGGCCAAGGGTACAGAAATTAAACATGCACGAGGCTTGACATCATAAGCCGAGGGGGCAAAAAATTAAACATGCAGAGGCCTGACTTCATAGGCCTAGGGTGCAGAAAATTAAACATGCACTTCCGAGAGTAGACTTGACATCATAGGGTGCGACAATTAAATATGCGAGGCCATAATATGCAGGGTGCGGTAAATTAAACATGCAGAGGCCTGACATCATATGTCGAGTGTGCAGAAAATTAAACATGCAGAGGCCTGACATCATAGGCCGAGGGTACAGAAAATTAAACATGCAGAGGCTTGACATCATAAGCCGAGGGTGCAAAAATTAAACATGCAAGACTTAGACATTAAACATGCAGAGGCCTGACATCAGAGGCCGAGGGTACATGGAAATTGGACATGCAAGACTTGACATCATAGGCCGAGGGTGCAGACAATTAAACATGCAGAGGTCTGACATAATATGCCGAGGGTGCGGTAAATTAAACATGCAGAGGCCTGACATCATATGTCGAGTGTGAAGAAAATTAAACATCTTTGAGGCGACATCATAGGCCGAAACAAAATTAAACATCTAGAGGCTGACATCATAAGCCGAGGGTGCAAAAAATTAAACATGCAGAGGCCTGACTTCATAGGCCGAGGGTGCAGAAAATTAAACATGCGGAGGCCTGACATTAGACGCCGAGGGTACAGAAAATAAAACATGCAGAGGCTTGACATCATAGGCCGAGGGTGAAGAGAATTAAACATGCGAGGCATGATATGCGAAAATAAAACATGCAAAGGCCTGCCATCATAGGCCGAGGTGCAAAAAATTAGACATGCATAGGCCTCACATCATGGTCCGGGGGTATCATCGGCACATTATAGGCCGAGGGTGCAGAAAATTAAACATGCAGAGGTCTGACATCATCGGCCGAGGGTGCAGAAAATTAAACATGCAGAGGCATGACATCAGAGGCAGAGGGTACAGAAAATTTAGACATGCAAGACTTGACATCATCGGCAGAGGGTGCAGACAGTTAAACATGCAGAGGCCTGACTTCGTAGCCCGAGGGTGCAGAAAATTAAACATGCAGAGGCTTGACATCAGAGGCCGAGGGTACAGAGAAGCTGAACATGCAAGACTTGACATCATAGGCCGAGGGTGCAGACAATTAAACATGCAGAGGCCTGACATAATATGCCGAGGGTGCGGTAAATTAAACATGCAGAGGCCTGACATCATATGTCGAGTGTGCATAAAATTAAACATGCTGAGGCCTGACATCATAGGCCGAGGGTACAGAAAATTAAACATCCAGAGGCCTGACATCATAAGCCGAGGGTGCAAAAAATTAAACATGCAGAGGCCTGACTTCTTAGGCCGAGGGTGCAGAAAGTTAAACATGCAGAGGCCTGACATTGTAGGCCGAGGTGCAGAAAATTAAACATGCAAAGGCCTGCAATCATAGGCCGAGGTGCAAAAAATTAGACATGCATAGGCCTCACATCATAGGCCGTACAGAAAATTAAGCATGCAGAGGCCTGACATTATACGCCGAGGGTGCAGAAAATAAACATACAGAGGTCTGACATCATCGGCCGAGGGTGCAGAAAATTAAACATGCAGAGGCCTGACATCAGAGGCCGAGGGTACAGAAAATTTAGACATGTAAGACTTGACATCATCGGCAGAGGGTGCAGACAATTAAACATGCAGAGGCCTGACATAATATGCGAGATGCAAGAAATTAAACACGCAGGCGACATCATATGTCGAGTGTGCAGAAAATTAAACATGCAGAGGCCTGACATCATAGGCCGAGGGTACAGAAAATTAAACATGCAGAGGCTTGACATCATAAGCCGAGGGTGCAGAAAATTAAACATGCAGAGGCCTGACATCAGAGGCCGAGGGTACAGAGAAGCTGGACATGCAAGACTTGACATCATAGGCCGAGGGTGCAGAAAATTAAACATGCAGAGGCCTGACATAATATGTCGAGGGTGCGGTAAATTAAACATGCAGAGGCCTGACATCATAGGCTGAGGGTACAGAAAATTAAACATGCAGAGGCTTGACTTCATAGGCCGAGGGTACAGAAAATTAAACATGCAGAGGCCTGACTTCATAGGCCGAGGGTGCAGAAAATTAAACATGCAGAGGCCTAACATCAGAGGCCGAGGTGCAAAAAATTAGACATGCATAGGCCTCCACATCATAGGCCGAGGGTCAGAAAAATTAAGCATGCAGGACGACATTCTAGGCCGAGGTGCGAGAAATTAAACATGCGAGAGGTCGACATCATCGCCGAGGTGCAGAAAATTAAACATGCAGAGGCCTGACATCATAGGCCGAGGGTACAGAGAATTAAACATGTAGAGGCCTGATATTGTAGGCCGAGGTGCAGAAAATTAAACATGCAACGGCCTGCAATCATAGGCCGAGGTGCAAAAAATTAGACATGCATAAGCCTCACATCATAGGCCGTACAGAAAATTAAGCATGCAGAGGCCTGACATTATACGCCGAGGGTGCAGAAAATAAACATGCAGAGGTCTGACATCATTGGCCGAGGGTGCAGAAAATTAAACATGCAGAGGCCTGACATCAGAGGCCGAGGGTACAGAAAATTTAGACATGCAAGACTTGACATCATCGGCAGAGGGTGCAGACAATTAAACATGCAGAGGCCTGACATAATATGCCGAGGATGCGGTAAATTAAACACGCAGAGGCCTGACATCATATGTCGAGTGTGCAGAAAATTAAACATGCAGAGGCTTGACATCATAGGCCGAGGGTACAGAAAATTAAACATGCAGAGGCTTGACATCATAAGCCGAGGGTGCAGAAAATTAAACATGCAGAGGCCTGACATCAGAGGCCGAGGGTACAGAGAAGCTGGACATGCAAGACTTGACATCATAGGCCGAGGGTGCAGAAAATTAAACATGCAGAGGCCTGACATAATATGTCGAGGGTGCGGTAAATTAAACATGCAGAGGCCTGACATCATAGGCTGAGGGTACATAAAATTAAACATGCAGAGGCTTCACTTCATAGGCCGAGGGTACAGAAAATTAAACATGCAGAGGCCTGACTTCATAGGCCGAGGGTGCAGAAAATTAAACATGCAGAGGCCTAACATCATAGGCCGAGGTGCAAAAAATTAGACATGCATAGGCCTCACATCATAGGCCGAGGGTACAGAAAATTAAGCATGCAGAGGCCTGACATTCTAGGCCGAGGGTGCAGAAAATTAAACATGCAGAGGTCTGACATCATCGGCCGAGGGTGCAGAAAATTAAACATGCATAGGCCTGACATCATAGGCCGAGGGTACAGAGAATTAAACATGTAGAGGCCTGATATTGTAGGCCGAGGTGCAGAAAATTAAACATGCAAAGGCCTGCAATCATAGGCCGAGGTGCAAAAAATTAGACATGCATAGGCCTCACATCATAGGCCGTACAGAAAATTAAGCATGCAGAGGCCTGGCATTATACGCCGAGGGTGCAAAAAATAAACATGCGGAGGGTCGACAACACTCAATAGAGGGTGCAGAAAATTAAACATGCAGAGGGCTGACATCAGAGGGCGAGGGTACAGAAAATTTAGACATGCAAGGCTTGACATCAACGGCAGAGGGTGCAGACAATTAAACATGCAGAGGCCTGACATAATATGCCGAGGATGCGGTAAATTAAACATGCAGAGGCCTGACATCATATGTCGAGTGTGCAAAAAATTAAACATGCAGAGGCCTGACATCATAGGCCGAGTGTACAGAAAATTAAACATGCAGAGGCTTGACATCATAAGCCGAGGGTGCAAAAAATTAAACATGCAGAGGCCTGACATCATAGGCCGAGGGTACAGAAAATTAAACATGCAGGGCCCTAACATCATAGGCCGAGGGTGCATAGAATTAATCATGCAGAGGCCTGACATCATAGCTCGACGGTGCGGAAAATTATACATGCAGAGGCCTGACATCATAGGCTGAGGGTGCAGAAAATGAAACATGAAGAGGCCTGACATTATAGGCCGAGGGTGCAGAAAATTAAACATGCAGAGGCTTGACATCATAGGCTGAGGTGCTGAAAATTAAACATGCAAAGGCATGACATCATAGGCTGAGGATACGGAAAATTAAACATGCGAGGCCTTGACATCAGAGGCCCGAGGTGTAGAAAATTAGAGATGCAGAGGCCTGACATCAGAGGCCGAGACTACAGAAAATTAAACATGCAGAGGCCTGACATCATAGGCCGAGGGGGCAGAGAATTAAACATGCAGGGCCGACATCGTAGGCCGAGGTGCAGAAAATTAAACATTCAAAAGCCTGGCATCATAGGCCGAGGTGCAGAAAATTAGACATGCAGAGGCCTGATATTATAGGCCGAGGGTATAGAAAATTAAACATGCAAAGGCCTAACATCATAGGCCGAGGTGCAGAAAATTAAGCAGGCAGAGGCGTGACATCATAGGCCGAGGGTACAGAAAATTAAACATGCAGAGCCCTCACATCAAAGGTTAAGGGTGTAGGAAATTAAACATGCAGAGGCCTGACATCATAGGCCGAGGTCCAGAAAATTAAACATGCAGAGGCGTGACATCATAGGGCGAGGGTGCGGAAATTAAACATGCGGATCCGTGACATCATAGGCCGAGGCTGCAAAAAATTAAACATGCTGAGGCTTGCATCGTAGGCCGAGGGTGCGGAAAATTAAACACGCAGAGCCCTGACATCATAGGCTGAGGGTGCAGAAGATTCAACATGCAGAGGCCTGACCTCATAGGCCGAGGGTACAGAGAATTAAACATGTAGAGGCCTGACATCATAGGCCGAGGGTGCGGAAAATTAAACATGCAGAGCCGTGACATTATAGGGCGAGGGTGCAGAAAATTAAACATGCAGAGGCTTGACATCATAGGCCGACGGTAGAGAAAATTAAACATGCAGAGGCCTGACATCATAGGACGAGGGTACAGAAAATTAAACATGCAGAGGCCTTACATCATAGGCCAAAGGTGCAAAAAATTAAACATGCAGAGGCTTGACATCATAAGCCGAGGTGCTTAAAATTAAACATGCAGAGGCGTGACATCATAGGCGCAAGAAAGGGAAAATTAAACATGCTGAGGACTGACATCATAGGCCGAGGGTGTAGAAAATTAAACATGCAGAGGCCTGACATCAGAGGCAGAGGGTGCAGAGAATTAATCATGTAGAGGCCTGACATCATCGGCCGAGGGTGCAGAAAATTAGACATGCAGAGGCCGAGGCTACAGAAAATTAAACATGTAGAGGCCTGACATCATAGGCCGAGGGGGCAGAGAATTAAACATTCAGAGGCCTGACATTGTAGGCCGAGGTGCAGAAAATTAAACATCCAAAGGCCTCGCATCATAGGCCGAGGTGCAGAAAATTAGACATGGAGAGGCCTGACATCATAGGCCTGGGTATAGAAAATTAAACAAGCAAAGGCCTAACATCATAGGCCGAGGTGCAGAAAATTAAACTGGTAGAGGCGTGACATCATAGGCCGAGGGTACAGAAAATTAAACATGCAGAGCCCTCACATCAGAGGTTAAGGGTGTAAGAAATTAAACATGCAGAGGCCTGACATCATAGGCCGAGGGTGCAGAAGATTAAACATGGAGAGGCCTGACATCATAGGCCGAAGGTACAGAGAATTAAACATGTAGAGGCCTGACATCATAGGCCGAGGGTGCGGAAAATTAAACATGCAGAGCCGTGACATTATAGGGCGAGGGTGCAGAAAATTAAACATGCAGAGGCTTGACATCATAGGCCGAGGGTGCGGAAAATTAAACATGTAGAGGCCTGACTTTATAGGCCGAGGGTGCAGAAAATTAAACATGGGCGACATCATCCGAGGGTACAAAAATTAAACATGCGAGGCCGACATCATCGGTAGAGGGTACGTAAAATTAAACATGCGAGGCCCGACGACATCGGGGGCCGAGGGTACAGAAAATTTAGACATGCAAGACTTGACATCGTAGGCCGAGGGTGTAGACAATGAAACATGCAGAGGCCTGACATAATAGGTCGAGGGTGCGGTAAATTAAACATGCAGAGGCCTGACTTCATATGCCGAGTGTGTGGAAAATTAAACATGCAGAGGCGTGACATCATAAGCTGAGGGTGCAAAAAATTAAACATGCAGGGGCCTGACATCATAGGCCGAGGGTGCAGAAAATTAAACATGCAGAGGCCTGACATCATAGGCCGAGGGTACAAAAAATTAAACATGCAGAGGCCTGACACATAGGCCGAGGGTGCAGAGAGTTAAACATAAAGAGGCCTCACATCATAGACCGACGGTAGAGAAAATTAAACATGCAGAGGCCTGACATCATAGGCCGAGGGTACAGAAAATTAAACATGCAGAGGCCTTACATCATAGGCCAAGGGTGCAAAAAGTAAACATGCAGAGGCTTGACATCATAGGCCGAGGTGCTGAAAATTAAACATGCAGAGGCGTGACATCATAGGCGCAAGAAACGGAAAATGAAACATGCTGAGGCCTGACATCATAGGCCGAGGGTGCAGAAAATTAAACATGCAGAGGCCTGACATCAGAGGTAGAAGAAGGTAAAAAGAAATTAAAATATGCGAATTTCGACATCATAAAATAGGCATAGAGAATTAATCGTGGGAGGCCGACATCGTAGGCCGAGGGCAGGCCGTAAAATTAAACATGCAAGGGCACGATATCAAAGGGCCGAGGTGTAGAAAATTAAATAAGGAAGAGCCTGACATCATTGGCGAGGGTGTAGAGAATTAAACATGAGGGCTCACATCGTGGGCCGAGCGCAGAAAAATTAAACACGCGGAGGCATGACATCATACTCGATCGGTGCGGAAAAGTGTACATCGGAGAGGCATCATAGGTGAGGTACGAGAAAATGAAACATGCGAAGCGACATTACTAGATGTAGGTGCAGAAAATTAAACATGCGAGAGGCTTGACATCATAGGCCGAGGTGCTGAAAATTATACATGCAAAGGCGTGACATCATAGGCCGAGGATACGGAAAATTAAACATGCAGAGTCCTGACATCGTAGGCCGAGGGTGCAGAAAATTAGACATGCAGAGGCCGAGGCTACAGAAAATTAAACATGCAGAGGCCTGACATCATAGGCCGAGGGGGCAGAGAATTAAACAAACGAGGCCGACATCGTAAAACCGAGGTGCAGAAAATTAAACATGCAAAGCAGCCTCATCATAGGCCGAGAGTGCGAAATTAGATATGCAGGAACCTAACATCATAGGCCGAGTCTGTCTTAAACCGGTAGGCGTGACATCATAGGGCGAGGGTGCGGAAATTAAACATGCGGATCCGTGACATCATAGGTCGAGGCGTGTACCAAAACATGGTGAGGCTTGACATCATATGCCGAGGTGCGGAAAATTAAACACGCGAGGCGACATCATAAACAGGTGTAGAAGACAAACATGCAGAGGCCCGACATCATCGGCGAGGCCGAGAGAGGAAAAATAAACATCAGAGAAGGGAGATCAGAGTAGAGGTCTTTAAAATTTAGACATGCAAGACTCGACATCATAGGCGAGGTGTAGACAAGTTAAAACATGAAGATACGACATAATAGTCGAGGGTGCAGAAATTAAACATGCGAAGAGGCCTGACTTCATATCTTGAGTGTGTGGAAAACTAAACATGCAGAGTCCAGCATCATAGGCCGAGGTACAAAAAATTAAACATACGGAGGTTCGACATCATAGGGCCGAGGGTGCAAAAAACAAACATGCAGAGGCGACATCATAGGCCGGGTTCAAAAATGAAACATGCAGAGGCGACACATCGACTTATGGGTGCAAATGAGTTAAACATAAAGAGGCCTCACATCATAGGCCTATCAGAGAGAAAAATTAAACATGCAGGCCTCGACATTATAGGCCGAGGGTACAGAAATTAAACATGCGGTGGCCTTACATCATAGGCCAGGGTGCAAAAATTAAACATGTAGAGGCTTGACATCATAGGCCGAGGTGCTGAAAATTAAACATGCAGAGGCGTGGACATCATAGGCAAGAAACGGAAAATTAAACATCTTTGAGCCGACATCACAGCCGAGGGAAAAAATTAAACGAAGCGACATCGGTGGCGAAGGTAAGAAAATTAAACATGATGTGCGACACATCATAGGCCCGAGTCTGGGAAGAATTAATCATGCGGAGGCCTGGACATCGTAGGCCGAGGGCATGAAAATTAAGTATCTGAGGGCCACGTGCTCCAAAGGCCGAGGGTGTAGAAGATTAAACAAACGAGCCTTGACATCATAGGCCGAGGGTGTAGAGAATTAAACATGCGGAGGGCCACATCATAGGCCGAGCGTATTGAAAATTAAACAGCCAGGCGTGACACGCAGCTCGACCCGGTGCGGAAAGTGTACATCTGAGGCCGACATCATATGCCGAGGGTACAAGAAATGAACATGCGAGAGGCGACATTATGGGCCGAGGTGCGAGAAAATTAAACATGCGGGGGAAGTTTGACATCATAGGCCGAGGTGCTGAAATTAAACATGCAAAGGCGTGACATCATGAGCGAGGGATACGGAAATTAAACATGCCGAGGCCTCGACATCATGTGAGTGAGGTGCGAGAAAAATTAGACATGCAAGCGTCGAGGCTACGAGAAAATTAAACATGCGGAGGCCTAATCAGGCCGAGGGTGAAGAATTAAACATGCGGGGGACCGACATCGTAGGCCGAGTGCGAAGAAAATTAAACATCTGAGCCTTTGGAATCATAGGCCGAGTGCGAGAAATTAGACATGCTTGAGAGCCTTTACATCACTGAGGGTAGTGCAAATTAAACATGCGGAGCCCTCACATCGGAGGAGGGTTAGGGTGTAGGAAATTAAACATCACGAGGCTGACATCATAGGCTGAGTGCAGAAAAGTGAACACATCGCGACATCATAGGGCGAGGGTGCGGAAATTAAACATGCGGATCCGTGACATCACAGGTCGAGGCTGCAAAAAATTAAACATCTTGAGGCTTGACATCATAGGCCGAGGTCAGGAAAATTAAACACGCAAAGGCCTGACATCGCAGGTGAGGTGCGGAAGATTAAACATGCAGAACTGACATCATAGACCAAGGAAGTCTGAGAATTAAACATGTAGAGGGCTCTGACATCATAGAGTGAGAAAAAATTAAACATGCGAGTCGTGACATTATAGGACGGTCTGAGAAAAATTAAACATGCAAGGTTGACATCATAGGCCGAGGGGAGGAAAATTAAACATGTGGAGGCCTCACTTTATAAATTTGAGGTCTAGAAAATTAAACATGCGGAGGCCTTTGACATCATCAGTAGAGGGTACAAAAAATTAAAATCACAGAGGCTCGACATCGAGGCGAGGTACAAAATTTAGACATGCAAGACACTACATCATAGGCCGTAGACAATTAAACATCATGATATTCCCGACATAATAGGCCGAGGTGGGGTAAATTAAACACGCAGAGGCCTGACTTCATATGCCGAGTGTGGGAAAATTAAAACATGCGGTATTGACATCATAGGCCGAGGGTGCAAAAAATTAAACATCTGAGTCCCACATCATAGGCCGAGGGTGCGTAAAATTAAACATCTGAGGCTCGACATCATAGGCCGAGGGTACAAAAAATTAAACATGTAGAGGCTCCATACATAGTCGAGGTCTGGAGCTAAACAAAAAGAGGCCTCACATCATGGTAAATCAGAGAAAATTAAACATGAGGAGGCTCCGATCATCATTGGCCGGGTATAGAAAATTAAAGATGAGGCCTTACATCATCAGGAAAATAAGGGTGCAAAATTAAACATGCGAGAGGCTTGACATCATAAAGCCGAGGTCTTGAAAATTAAACATGTCTGAGGTTGACATCATAAAGCCGAGGGGTGTTGAGAAAATTAAACATGCAGAGTAGCCTAACATCATGGGAGAGGTAAAGAAAAATTAAACATGCAGGGGCTCGACATCATAGGGGCGTATGAGAAAATTAAACATGCAGAGGCTCGAAATCATCGATTGAGGGGTACAAAAATTAAACATGCGAGAGGCGACATCATCTAGAATGAGTCTGAAAATTCAACATGACGAGAGGCCGACATCAAGAGGCGAGGGTACAAAATTTAGACATGCAAGACTTGACATCATAGGCCGATGGTGTAGACAACTAAAATGCAGAGGCGACATAATAAAGCCCCGGGTACAAAAATTAAACACGCGGAGGCGACACAAAGGCCGAGGGGTGCGAGTAGAACATAAAGAGGCCTCACATCATAGGCCGATCAGAGAGAAAATTAAACATGCGGGCCGACATCATAGGCTCGAGGGTTACGAAAAATTAAACATGTAAGGCCTTACATCATAGGCCAAGGTGCAAATTAAACATGTAGAGCTTCACATCATAGGTAGGGTGCATTAAATTAAACGTACGAGGCCTGACCTCATATGCCGAGTGTGTAGAAAATTAAACATGCAGAGGCCTGACATCATAGGCTGAGGGTGCAAAAAATTAAACATGCAGAGGCCTAACCTCATAGTCCGAGGCTGCAGAAAATTAAACATACAGAGGCCTCACATCATAGGCCGAGGGTACAAAAAATTAAACATGCAGAGGCCTGACACACAGGCCGAGGGTGCAGAGAGTTAAACATAAAGAGGCCTCACATCATGAAATACGGTAGAGAAAAATAAACATACGAGGCACGACATCATAGGCCGAGGCTGTGCAATTAAATATGGAGGCCTTGTCATAGGCCAAGGGTGCGAAATTAAATATCACCGGCCCCGACATCGGGCGAGAGGGTAAAGAAAATTAAACATGCAGGGGCCTGACATCATAGGCCGAGGGTGCAGAGAATTAATCATGCAGAGGCCTAACATCGTAGGCCGAGGGTACAGAAAATTAAACATGCAAAGGCCTGATATCAAAGGACCGAGGTGTAGAAAATTAAACAAGCAGAGCCTTGACATCAAAGGTCGAGGGTGCAGAGAATTAGACATGGAGAGGCCTCACATCATAGGCCGAGCGTAGAGAAAATTAAACATGCAGAGGCCTGGCATCATAGCTCGACGGTGCGGAAAATTATACATGCAGAGGCCTGACATCATAGGCTGAGGGTGCAGAAAATGAAACATGCAGAGGCCTGACATGATAGGCCGAGGGTGCAGAAAATTAAACATGCAGAGGCTTGACATCATAGGCCGAGGTGCTGAAAATTAAACATGCAAAGGCGTGACATCATAGGCCGAGGATACGGAAAATTAAACATGCAGAGCCCTCACATCACACGCCGAGGGTATAGAATATTAAACATGCAAAGGCCTAACATCATAGGCCGAGGTGCAGAAAATTAAATAGGCAGAGGCGTGAAATCATAGCTCGACGGTGCGGAAAATTATACATGCAGAGGCCTGACATCATAGGCTGAGGGTGCAGAAAATGAAACATGCGTAAGGCCCGACATGATAGGCCGAGGTTCAAAAACTAAATAGACAGAGGGCGGACATCATAGGCCGAGGGTCCTAGAAGTTAGAACATGCAGAGCCCCACATCGAGTTAGGGTGTAGGAAATTAAACATGCGGGCGTGACATCATAGGTCGAGGTGCAGAAAATTAAACATGCGGCGTGACATCATAGTGAGTGTGCGGAAATTAAACACGCGGATCCGTCACATCATAGGTCGAGGCGGCAAAAAATTAAACATGCTGAGGCTTGACATCATAGGCCGAGGGTGCGGAAAGAAAACACTGTGGCCCGACATCATAGGTGAAGAGAGTCTGAAGATTAAAACATGCGAGAGCGACATCATAGGGGCCGAGGGTACGGAGAATTAAACATGTAGAGGCTCGACATCATAGGCCGAGGGTGCGGAAAATTAAACATGCGGAGCCGTGACATTATAGGGCGAGGTGCGTAAAAATTAAAACATGCGAGAGAAAACGACATCATAAGTGAGGGTGCGGAAATTAAACATGTAGAGGCGACTTTATAGGCCGAGGGTGCAAAAAAATTAAACATCTGGAGGCGACATCATCTGGCCGAGGGTACAAAAATTAAACATGCAGAGGCCCGACATCATCGATCGAGGTAGAGAAAATTAAACATCACAGGCTCGACGCCAGAGCTCGAGGGTACGGAAAATTTAGACATGCAAGACTTGACATCATAGGCCAAGGGTGTAGACAACTAAACATGCGAGAGGCGACATAATAGGCCGAGGGTGCGGTAAATTAAACATGCAGAGGCCCGACGTCATATGCCGAGTGTGGGAAAATTAAACATGGAGGGCGACATCATAGGATGAGGGTGCAAAAAATTAAACAAAGCGAGGCCTCGACATCATAGGCCGAGGGTGCAGAAAATTAAACATGCAGAGGCCTGACATCATAGGCCGAGGGTACAAAAAATTAAACATGCAGAGGCCTGACACATAGGCCGAGGGTGCAGAGAGTTAAACATAAAGAGGCCTCCACATCATAGGTTGTGTTAGAAAATTAAACATCACATGCAGGCTCCGACATTATAGGCCGAGGGTACAGAAAATTAAACATGCAATAGGGCCTTACATCATAGGCCAAGGGTGCAAAAAAAATTAAACATGCATAGGCCCGACATTATAGGCCGAGGTGCAGAAAATTGCACATGCGTAGGCTTGACATCATAGGCCGAGGTGCTGAAAAATTAAACATGCAAAAGGCGTGACATCATAGGCCGAGGATACGGAAAATTAAACATGCAGAGGCCTGACATCATAGGCCGAGGGTGCAGAAAATGAGACCTGCAGAGGCCTGACATCAGAGGTCGAGGCTACAGAAAATTAAACATGCAGAGGCCTGACATCGTAGGCCGAGGTGGAAGAATTAAACATGCAAAGACATCCGTGACATCATAGGCGCAAGAAACGGAAAATTAAACATGCGGGCCCGACATCATAGGCCGAGGGTGCGGAAAATTAAACATGCAGAGGCCTGACATCAGAGGTAGAGGGTAAAGAAAATTAAACATGCAGGGGCCTAACATCATAGGCTGAGGGTGCAGAGAATTAATCTTGCAGAGGCCTGACATCGTAGGCCAAGTGTACAGAAAATTAAACCTGCAAAGGCTTGATATCAAAGGCCGAGATGCAGAAAATTAAACAAAAAGCGGAGCTCTTCGACATCAAAGAGCGCCGAGGCGCAGAGAATTGGTAATATCAAAGGCCTCACATCAGGCCGAGCGTAGAGAAAATGAAACATGTGGAGGCCTCGACATCATAGCCGACGTTGCGAGAAAATTATACATGCGAGGCGACGACATCATAGGCCGAGGGTGCGTAAAATGAAAACATGCAGGAGTCCGACATGATAAGCCGAGGTTCAAAAAACTAAATAGACAGAGGCGTGACATCATAGGCCGAGGGTACAGAAAATTAAACATGCAGAGCCCCCACATCAGAGGTTAAGGGTGTAGGAAATTAAACATGCAGAGGCGTGACATCATAGGTCGAGGTGCAGAAAATTAAACATGCAGAGGCGTGACATCATAGGGTGAGTGTGCGGAAATTAAACACGCGGATCCGTGACATCATAGGTCGAGGCTGCAAAAAATTAAACATGCTGAGGCTTGACATCATAGGCCGAGGGTGCGGAAAATTAAACACGCAGAGGCCTGACATCATAGGCTGAGGGTGCAGAAGATTAAACATGCAGAGGCCTGACATCATAGGCCGAGGGTACAGAGAATTAAACATGTAGAGGCCTGACATCATAGGCCGAGGGTCCAGAAAATTAAACATGCAGAGGCCTGACATTATAGGCCGAGGGTGCAGAAAATTAAACATGCAGAGGCTTGACATCATAGGCCGAGGTGCTGAAAATTCAACATGCAAAGGCGTGACATCATAGGCCGAGGATACGGAAAATTAAACATGCAGAGGCCTGACATCATAGGCCGAGGGTCCAGAAAAATAGACCTGCAGAGGCCTGACATCAGAGGTCGAGGCTACAGAAAATTAAACATGCAGAGGCTTGACATCATAGGCCGAGGTGCTGAAAATTAAACATGCAAAGGCGTGACATCATAGGCCGAGGATACGGAAAATTAAACATGCAGAGGCCTGACATTAGAGGCCGAGGGTCTAGAAAATTAGACGTGCAGAGGCCTGACATCATAGGCCGAGGGGGCAAAGAATTAAACATACAAAGGCCTGACATCGTAGGCCGAGGTGCAGAGAATTAAACATGCAGAGACGTGACATCATAAGCGCAAGAAACGGAAAATTAAACATGCTGAGGCCTGACATCATAGGCCGAGGGTGCAGAAAATTAAACATGCAGAGGCCTGACATCAGAGGTAGAGGGTAAAGAAAATTAAACATGCAGGGGCCTGACATCATAGGCCGAGGGTGCAGAGAATTAATCATGCAGAGGTCTGACATCGTAGGCCGAGGGTACAGAAAATTAAACCTGCAAAGGCCTGATATCAAAGGCCGAGGTGCAGAAAATTAAAGAAGCAGAGCCTTGACATCAAAGGCCGAAGGTGCAGAGAATTAAACATGCAGAGGCCTCACATCATAGGCCAAGCGTAGAGAAAATTAAACATGCAGAGGCCTGACATCATAGCTCGACGTTGCGGAAAATTATACATGCAGAGGCCTGACATCATAGGCTGAGGGTGCAGAAAATGAAACATGCAGAGGCCTGACATGATAGGCCGAGGTTCAAAAAACTAAATAGACAGAGGCGTGACATCATAGGCCGAGGGTACAGAAAATTAAACATGCAGAGCCCCCACATCAGAGGTTAAGGGTGTAGGAAATTAAACATGCAGAGGCGTGACATCATAGGTCGAGGTGCAGAAAATTAAACATGCAGAGGCGTGACATCATAGGGTGAGTGTGCGGAAATTAAACACGCGGATCCGTGACATCATAGGTCGAGGCTGCAAAAAATTAAACATGCTGAGGCTTGACATCATAGGCCGAGGGTGCGTAAAATTAAACACGCAGAGGCCTGACATCATAGCCGAGGGTGCGAAGATCGCATCGTAGGCCCGACATCATAGGCCGAGGGTACAGAGAATTAAACATGTAGAGGCCTGACATCATAGGCCGAGGGTGCGGAAAATTAAACATGCAGAGCCGTGACATTATAGGGCGAGGGTGCAGAAAATTAAACATGCAGAGGCTTGACATCATAGGCCGAGGGTGCGGAAAATTAAACATGTAGAGGCCTGACTTTATAGGCCGAGGGTGCAGAAAATTAAACATGCAGAGGCCTGACATCATCGGTCGAGGGTACAAAAAATTAAACATGCAGAGGCCTGACATCATCGATCGAGGGTAGAGAAAATTAAACATGCAGAGGCCTGACATCGGAGCCCGAGGGTACAGAAAATTTAGACATGCAAGACTTGACATCATAGGCCGATGGTGTAGACAACTAAACATGCAGAGACCTGACATAATAGGCCGAGGGTGCGGTAAATTAAACATGCAGAGGCCTGACGTCATATGCCGAGTGTGTAGAAAATTAAACATGGAGAGGCCTGACATCATAGGACTGAGGGTGCAAAAAATTAAACATGCAGAGGCCTGACATCATAGGCCGAGGGTGCAGAAAATTAAACATGCAGAGGCCTGACATCATAGGCCGAGGGTACAAAAAATTAAACATGCAGAGGCCTGACACATAGGCCGAGGGTGCAGAGAGTTAAACATAAAGAGGCCTCACATCATAGGCTGACGGTAGAGAAAATTAAACATGCAGAGGCCTGACATTATAGGCCGAGGGTACAGAAAATTAAACATGCAGAGGCCTTACATCATAGGCCAAGGGTGCAAAAAATTAAACATGCATAGGCCTGACATTATAGGCCGAGGGTGCAGAAAATTAAACATGCAGAGGCTTGACATCATAGGCCGAGGTGCTGAAAATTAAACATGCAAAAGGCGTGACATCATAGGCCGAGGATACGGAAAATTAAACATGCAGAGGCCTGACATCATAGGCCGAGGGTGCAGAAAATGAGACCTGCAGAGGCCTGACATCAGAGGTCGAGGCTACAGAAAATTAAACATGCAGAGGCCTGACATCGTAGGCCGAGGTGCAGAGAATTAAACATGCAGAGGCGTGACATCATAGGCGCAAGAAACGGAAAATTAAACATGCTGAGGCCTGACATCATAAGTAGACGAGGTGTAGAAAATTAAACATGCAGAGGCCTGACATTAGAGGTAGAGGGTAAAGAAAATTAAACATGCAGGGGCCTAACATCATAGGCTGAGGGTGCAGAGAATTAATCTTGCAGAGGCCTGACATCGTAGGCCGAGGGTACAGAAAATTAAACCTGCAAAGGCTTGATATCAAAGGCCGAGATGCAGAAAATTAAACAAGCAGAGCCTTGACATCAAAGGCCGAGGGTGCAGAGAATTAAACATGCAAAGGCCTCACATCATAGGCCGAGCGTAGAGAAAATGAAACATGTAGAGGCCTGACATCATAGCTCGACGGTGCGGAAAATTATACATGCGTAGGCGTATCATGGTGGCCGAGATGCAGAAATGAAACATGCAGAGGCCTGACATGATAGGCCGAGGGTGCAGAAAATTAAACATGCAGAGGCTTGACATCATAGGCCGAGGGTACAAAATTAAACATGCAAGGACTTACATCATAGGCCAAGGGTGCAAAAATTAAACATGCGAGGCTTGACATTATAGGCCGAGTATGCGGTGCAAAATTAAATACGCAGGCGTGACATCATAGGCCGAGGTGCCGAAATTAAACATGCAGAGGCCTGACATCATAGGCCGAGGATACGGAAAATTAAACATGCGAGAGGCCGACATCATAAGTAGGGTGCAGAAAAATAGACATACGAGGCCCGACATTATAGAGGTCGAGGCTACAGAAAATTAAACATGCAGAGGCTTGACATCATAGGCCGAGGTGCTGAAAATTAAACATGCAAAGGCGTGACATCATAGGCCGAGGATACGGAAAATTAAACATGCAGAGGCCGACATTAGACGCCGAGGGTCCAGAAAATTAGACGTGCTGAGGCCTGACATCATAGGCCGAGGGGGCAAAGAATTAAACATACAAAGGCCCGACATCGAGGTCCCAGGTGGCAGAATTAAACATGCGTAGACGTGACATCATAAGCGCAAGAAACGGAAAATTAAACATGCAGAGGCCTGACATCATAGGCCGAGGGTGCAGAAAATTAAACATGCAGAGGCCTGACATCAGAGGTAGAGGGTAAAGAAAATTTAACATGCAGGGGCCTGACATCATAGGCCGAGGGTGCAGAGAATTAATCATGCAGGTCCGACATCGGGAAGGCCGAGGGTATAGGAAATTAAACATCGCAGAGCCGACATCATTGGCCGAGGTGCAGAAAATTAATGAAGGTAGTGCAGCCTTGACATCAGCGCTAAGGTGCGGAAATTAAACATGAGGCCTCACATCATAGGCCGAGGCTGCAAAAAATTAAACATGTTGAGGCTTGACATCATAGCTCGACGGTGCGGAAAATTATACATGCAGAGGCCTGACATCATAGGCCGAGGGTGCAGAAAATGAAACATGCTGCAGGCCTGATATGATAGGCCAAGGAGCAAAATTAAAGTAAAGAGGCGACATCATAGGCCGAGGGCCGAGGGTAAAATTAAACATGCAGAGGCCTTACATCATAGGTTAAGGGGGTAGGAAATTAAACATGGAGAGGCTTGACATCATAGGCCGAGGTGCAGAAAATTAAACATGCAGAGGCGTGACATCATAGGGCGAGGGTGCGGAAATTAAACATGCGGATCCGTGACATCATAGGCCGAGGCTGCAAAAAATTAAACATGCTGAGGCTTGACATCATAGGCCGAGGGTACGGAAAATTAAACACGAGGCCTGACATCATAGGCTGAGGGTGCGGAGAATTAATCATAGGCCGACATCATAGGCCGAGGGTACCGAGAATTAAACATGCAAGGCCTAACATCAAAGGCCGAGGGTGCGAGAAAATTAAACAAGAGCCGTGACATTATAGGGCGTGGGTGCAGAAATTAAACATCAAAGGCCTCATCATAGGTCGGGGTACAAAATTAAACATGTAGAGGCCTTACTTTTATAGGCCGAGGGTGCAGAAAATTATACATACGAGAGGCGACATCATGGCTGAGGGTACAAAATTAAACATGCAGAGGCCTGACATCATCGGCCGAGGGTACAGAAAATTAAACATGCAGAGGCCTGACATCAGAGGCCGAGGGTACAGAAAATTTAGACATGCAAGACTTGACATCATAGGCCGATGGTGTAGACAATTAAACATGCAGAGGCCTGACATAATAGGTCGAGGGTGCGGTAAATTAAACATGCAGAGGCCTGACTTCATATGCCGAGTGTAGAAAATTAAACATGGAGAGCCCTCATCATTAGGTTTAGGGTGCAAATTAAACAGGCGAGGCCTAACATCCTAGGCCGAGGGTGCGAAAATTAAACATGCGAGGCCTGACATCATAGGCCGAGGGTGCGGAAATTAAACATGCGGAGGTGACATCAGGCCGAAATTTGCAGAGAGTTAAACATAAAGAGGCCTCACATCATAGGCCGACTCAGAGAAAATTAAACACTCGAGGCGACATCATAGGCCGAGGGTGCAGAAATTAAACATGGAGGCCTTAGGCCTGACATCATAGGCCAAGGGTTATAGGCAAAAATTAAACATGTAGAGGCCTAACATTATAGGCGAGGGTATGGAAAACTAAAGGCCTCGACATCACAGGCCGTGACATTACGGTAAGAGGGCGAGATGCGAGAAAATTAAACATGCAAGAGGTCTTGACATCATAGGCCGAGGGGCGGAAGAATTAAACATGTAGAGGCCTGACTTTATAGGCCGAGGGTGCAGAGAATTAAACATGGCAGAGGCGACATCATAGGTCGAGAAACGGAAAATTTTATAGAGGCGACATCATCGAGGGCCTAGGGGTGCGAGAAAATTAAACATTCGGAGGGCTGAGGAAATCGGAGGCGGGTATGAAAATTAAGACATGCAAGGGCCTGACATCATAGGCCGAGGGTGCAGACAATTAAACATGCGAGAGGCTGATATAGACCGTAGGCCGAGGGTACAGAAAATTAAACATGAGGCCTGACTTCATATGCCGAGGTGCAGAAAATTAAACATGCGAGGCGACATCATAGGTCGAAGTTGCAAAAAAATTAGACATGGGGAGACATCATATAGGCCGAGCGTAGAGAAAATTAAACATCAAGAGGCGACATCATAGCTCGACTAAGTGCGGAAAATTAAACATAAAGAGGCCTCATCATAGGCCGAGGTAGAGAAAATTAAACATGCGGAGGCGACATCATAGGCCGAGGGTATAGGAAAATTAAACATGCAAAGGCCTAACATCATGGGCCGAGGTGCAGAAAATTAAACATGCAAAGGCGTGACATCATAGGCCGAGGACAAAAAATTAAACATGCGAGCCCTCACATCACAGGTTAGGAATAGAAAATTAAACATGCGGGCCTGACATCATAGGGCGAGGGAGAAAATCAAACATCTGAGGCGTGACATCAAAGGCCGAGGTATTTAAAATTAAACATGCAGAAAGAACCTCACATCGAGGTCGGGGGTGTTGAAAATTCAACATGCGAGAGGCCTAACATCATAGGCGAGGGTGCAAGGGGGAAATTAAACATGCGAGAGAGCCCACATCATAGGCCGTAGGGTGCAGAAAATTAAAAATATAGAGGTTTAACATCCCTAGGCCGAGGTGCGAGAAGATGAAACATGCAAAGGCGACATCATAGGCCAAGGATACAGAAAATTAAACTTGAAGAGGCCCGACATCATTGGCAAGGGTGCGAAAAATTAGACCAAGCGAGGCCGACATCATAGGCCGAGGCTGCAAAAAGTAAACACAGAGACGACATCATAGGGCCAGGGGGCAAGAATTAAACATGCGAGGCCCGACATTATAAGGTCGGGGTGTAAAAATTAAACATGCAAAGGCATGACATGATTGGCGAGGTGCGAAGGGAAATTAGACATGCGAAGAGGCGACATCATAGAGGCCGAGGGTGTTAGAAATTAAACATGCGAAGCGACATCATAGGCCGAGGGTGCGGAAAATTAAACACTGCGAGGCGACATTATATGCGGGGGTGCAATTTAACATGACCTCATCATTGACAAGAGTGCGAAAAATTAAACATGAGGCGACATCATTGGCCGTGGGTGCAAAAATTAAACATGCGAGGCGACATCATAGGGGCGAGGGTGCAGAAAATTAAACATGAGAGGCAGTGACATTATAGGCCGAGGCTGTGAAAAATTAATCATGTTGAGGCTTGACATCATAGGCCGAGGGTGCGAAAATTAAACATACGAGAGCGACATCACTAGACGGTGCGGAGCCAAACATGCAGCGACATGTCAGGCGAGGGGTGCAGAAAATTAAACACTCGGAGGCCTCGAATGACATTATATGAAAAAGAGGTGCAGAGAGTTAAACATGCATAGGCCGAGGTGCAGAAAGTCGTATATGAGTCCACGGCATCGGGCGAGGTGCGAGCAAAAATTAAACATGGAGAGGCCTGACATCATAAAGCGAGGTGCGAAAATTAAACACTCAGCAGGCAGACATCATAGGCGAGGGAACAAAAAATTAAACATGCAGAGGCCTGGCATCATAGGCCGAGGGTACAGAAAATTAAACATGTAGAGCCCTGATATCATAGGTTTAGGGGTAAAGAAAATTAACATGGGGAGGCCTACCATTATAGGCCGAGGGTGCAGAAAATTAAATATGCAGAGGCCTTAAATCAAAGGTCGAGATGCTGAAAATTAAACATGTAGAAGCATGACATCATAGGCCGAAGGTGCGGAAAATTAAACATGCGGAGGCGTGACATCATAGGCCAAGGGTGCGAAAAATTAAACATGCAGAGGCCTGACATGATAGGCTGAGGGTGCAGAAGATTAAACATGCAGAGGCCTGACATTATAGGCCGAGGTGCAATTAAACATGCGGGGTCCTCACATCGTAGGTCGAGTGCAGAAATTAAGCATGCAAAGGCCTGACATCGTAGGGTCTGGTGCTGAAAATTAAACATGCGAAGGCGACATCATAGGCCGAGGATGCGGAAAATTAATCATGCAGAGGCCTCGACATGATAGGCCGAGGGTATATAAAATTAAACATGCGAAGCCAAACATCATAGGCCGAGGTGCGGAAAATTAAACAAAGAGGACATTATAGGCCGGAGGGGCCGTAAATTAAACATTGTTAGAGCGACATCGTAGGCCGAAGGGTTTAGGAAAATGAAACATACGGAGAGGCCCTAACATCATAGAGGCGAGGTGTAGAAAAATTAAACATTCACGATTCTGTCATCGAAAAGAGGTAATGAAAATTAAACATGCAGATTCGTGAAATCATAGGCCGAGGCCGAGAAAATAAAAATATCCAGAGGCGACATCATAGGCGAGGGTGCGAAAATTAAACATGTAGAGGCGACATCATAAGCGGGTGCGAAAAAATTAAACACATGCGAGGCGTGACATCATAGGCCGAGGGTGCGGAAAATTAAACATGCGGCGGCGTGACATCATAGGCCGAGGGTGCAAAAAATTAAACATGCCGAGGCTTGAAATCATAGGGCGAGGTGCGAAAAATTAAACATGCGAGGCTCGACATCATGCGAGAGAGTCTTTGAAGATTAAAACATGAGCGGACATCATAGGTCGAGGATATAAAAAATTCAACATGTAGAAGCCTGACATCGTTGGCCAATGGAGCGGAAAATTAAGCATGCAGAGGCCTGACATTATTGGTCGAGGGTGCAGAAAATTAAACATGCATAAGCTTAACATCATAAGCCGAGGTGTTGAAAATTAAACATGCAGAGGCGTGACATCATAGGGCGAGGAAATGGAAAATTAAACATGCAGAGGGCTGAAATCAAAGGCCGAGGGTGCAGACAATTAAACATGCAGAGGCCTGACATCAGAGGCCGAGGGTATAGAAAATTAAACATGTAGAGGCGTGACATCATAGGCTAAGGGTGCAAAGAATTAAACATGCAGAGGCCTGACATCATAGGACGAGGGTACAGAGAATTAAACATGTAGAGGCCTGACATGATAAGCCGCAGGTGCGGAAAAATTAAACATCGAGGCCACGACATTATAGGCCGAGGGTGCAGAAAATTAAACATGCAGAGGCTTGACATCATAGTGCGAGGGTGCGGAAAATTAAACATGTAGAGGCCTACATCAGGAGTGATGGTGCGAAGATTAAACAGCGAGAGCGACATCGTAGGCCGAGGGTACAAAAATTAAACATGGAGAGACGACATCAGGCCAAGGGTGGAAAATTAAACATACGAGGCGACATCATAGGGGCTTAGGTGAGAAAATTAAACATGCAGACGACATCATAAAGGTGCAAGGTACGGAGGATTAAATCATCGAGGGCAGACATCACGAGGTAGAATGCAGCAGTCGCCGAGGTAAACATGCGAGAGGCCTCGCATCATCGGTCGGGTACACAGAAAATTAAAAATACAGAGGCGACATCCTAGGCTTAGAGGCCACGAGACGATTAAACATCCAGAGGCTGACATCATGGCCATGAAGTACAGAAAATTAAACATGCGAGAGGCCTCACATCCATAGGTCGAGGGTGCGAGAAAATTAAACATGCAGGCCACGACATCATAGGCCGAGGGTGCGGAGAATTAAACATGCGGAGGCCTGCCATCGTAGGTCGAGGTGCATAAAATTAAACATGCAAAGGCCAGGACATCATAAGTCGAGGGTGTAGAGAAAATTAGACATACATGCAGGCACACATCATTGGCCGATGGTGCGGAAAATTAAACATGCGCAGGCTCGACATGATAGGCCGAGGGTACGAAGATTAAACATGCGAGGCGACATCGTCGGCCGAGGGTGCAGAAGAAAATTAAACATCGGATGGCCCGACAATATCAGAAGTGAAAGTGCAATTTAACATGCAAAACTTGACATCATAAGTAAGTGGTGAAGAAATTAAACATACGAGCATGACATCATAGGTCAAATACAGAAAATTAAAGATGCAGAGCCACGACAATATAAATTTGAGAGTGCAGAAAATTAATCATGCGGAGGCTTGACATTATAAGCCGAGGTGCCTAAAATTAAACATGTAGGGCGTGAAATCCTTGGCGAGGTGTCACGGAATATTAAACATGCGAGACGACATCATAAGCCGAGGGTGCGAAAAAAATTAAACATGCGGAGGGTACGACATCAAGAATGACATTATATGCGAGTACAGAAAATTAAACATACGAGAGGCTTGACATCATAGGCCGAGGGTCAAAGGCGAGGTTAAACTTCCAGAGGCCAGACATCGTAGGCCGAGGTGCACAAAATTAAACATCCAAAGGCCTGGCATCATAGGCCGACGTGCAGAAAATTAGAGATGCATAGGCCTGACATCATAGGCCGAGGGTAACGAAAATTAAACATGCAGGCCCTGATATCATCGGTTTAGGGTGCAGAAAATTACACTTGGAGAGGCCGACATTATCGGTCGAGGTAGGATAATTAAACATACGAGGCGACATCGAGGTCGAGATTGCAATAAAAATTTAGACATGCAAGACTTGACATCATAGGCCGAGGGTGCCGTAAATTAAACATGCAGAGGCCTGACTTCATATGCCGAGTGTGTAGAAAATTCAACATGCAGAGGCATGACATCATAAATGAGGTGCAAAATTAAACATGCAGAGTTCGGACATCATAGGCCGAGGTGTAAAATTAAACATGCGTAGGCGACATCATAGGTCCGAGGGTACAAAAAATTAAACATGCAAAGGCTCGACACATAGGCCGAGGTACAGAAATTAAACATGCGAGGCCCCCTTAGCATCATAGCCCGACGGTGCAGAAAATTACACATGCAGAGGCCTGACATCATAGGCTGAGGGTATAGAAAATTAAACATGTAGAGACCTGACATTATAGGCCGAGGGTGCAGAAAATTGAACACGTAGAGGCTTGACATCATAGGCTGAGGGTGCAGAGAATTAAACATGCAGAGGCCTTACATCGTAGGCCGAGGTGCAGAAAATTAAACAGGCAAAGGCCTAGCATCATAGGCCGAGGTGCAGAAAATTAGACATGCATACGCCTGAGATCATAGGCCAAGGGTAGGCCGAAAATTAAGCATCTGACGACATTATAGGCTTTGAGGTCTGAGAAAATTAAACATGCAGAGGCCTGACATCATCGGCCGAGGGTACAGAAAATTAAACATACAGACGCCTGACATCAGAGGCCGAGGGTATAGAAAATTTAGACATGCAAGACTTGACATCATAGGCCGAGGGTGCAGACAGTGAAACATGCAGGGGCCTGACATCATAGGATGAGGGTGCAGAAAATTAAAGATGCAGAGCCCTGAGAATATAGGCCGAGGGTGCAGAAAATTAATCATGCAGAGGCTTGACATCATAGGCCGAGGTGCTGAAAATTAAACATGCAGAGGCGTGAAATCCTTGGGCGAGGGTGCGGACAATTAAACATGCAGAGGCCTGACATCATAGGTCGAGGGTGTAGAAAATTAAACATACTGTGGCCTGACATCAAAGGCCGAGGGTACAGAAAATTAAACATGCAGAGTCCTGACATCATCGTCCGAGGGTACAGAAAATTAAACATGCTTGAGGCGACATCATCGAGCCGAGGTGAGTCTGAAAAATTAAACATGCAGAGTCCTGACATCAGAGGCCGAGGGTACAGAAAATTTAGACATGCAAGACTTGACATCATAGGCCGAGGATGCAGACAATTAAACATGTAAAGGCCTGACATAATAGGTCGAGGGTGCGGTAAATTAAACATGCAGAGGCTTGACTTCATATGCCGAGTGTGTAGAAAATTAAACATGCAGAGGCCTTACATCATAGGCCGAGGGTGCACAAAATTAAACATGCAGAGGCCTGACATCATAGGTCGAGGGTGCACAAAATTAAACATGAAGAGGCCTGACATCATAGGCCGATGGTGCAGAAAATTAAACATGCAGAGGCCTGACATCATAGGCCGAGCGTACAGAAAATTAAACATGCAGAGGCTTGACACATAGGCCGAGGGTGCAGAGAATTTAACATAAAGAGGCCTCACATCATAGGCCGAGGATACAGAAAATTAAACATGCAGAGGCCTGACATCATAGGCCGAGGGTGCAAAAAATTAAACATGCAGAGGCCTGACATCATAGGCCGAGGGTGCAAAAAATTAAAAATGCAGAGGCCTGACATCATAGGCCGAGGGTGCAGAAAATTAAACATGCACAGGCCTGACATCATAGGCCGAGGGTGCTGAAAATTAAACATGCACAGGCCTGACATCATACGCCGAGGGAGCAAGAGAATAAAACATAAAGAGGCCTCACATCATAGGCTGACGGTACAGAAAATTAAACATGCAGAGGCCTGACATCATAGGCCGAGGGTGCGGAAAATTAAACATGCAGAGGCCTGACATCATAGGCTAAGGGTGCGGAAAATTAAAGATGCAGAGCCCTGACATTATAGGCCGAGGGCGCAGAAAATTAATCATGCAGAGGCTTGACATCATAGGACGAGGTGCCGAAAATTAAACATGCAGAGGCATGACATTATTGGGCGAGGGTGCGGACAATTAAACATGCAGAGACCTGACATTATAGGCCGAGGGTGGAGAAAATTAAATATGCAGAGGCCTGACATCAGAGGCCGAGGGTGCAGAAAATTAAACATGCAGAGGCTTGACATCATAGGCCGAGGGTGCGAGAAATTAAACATGCAGAGGACTGACATCGTAGGCCGAGGTGCAGAAAATTAAACATGCAACGGCCTGGCATCATAGCCCGAGGTGCAGAAAATTAGACTTGCATAGGCCTGACATCATAGGCTGAGGGTACAGAAAATTAAGCATGCAGAGGCCTGACATCATAGGCCGAGGGTACAGAAAGTTAAGCATGCAGAAGCCTGACATCATATGCCGAGTGTGCAGAAAATTAAACATACAGAGGCCTGACATCATAGGCCAAGGGTACAAAAAATTAAACATGCAGAGGCCTGACATCATAGGCCGAGGGTGCAAAAAATTAAACATGCAGAGGCCTGACATCATAGGCCGAGGGTGCAGAAAATTAAACATGCACAGGCCTGACATCATAGGCCGAGGGTGCAGAAAATTAAACATGCACAGGCTGAGGGAGCAAGAGAATGAAACATAAAGAGGCCTCACATCATAGGCCGACAAAGACTGAGAAAATTAAACATCACGAAGCGGACATCATAGGCTAAAGTGCGGAAAATTAAAGATCTGAAGCCACGGCATTATAAACGAGGGTGCAGAAAATTAATCATGCAGAGGCTTGACATCATAGTACGAGGTGCCGAAAATTAATCATGCAGAGGCATGACATCATTGGGCGAGGGTGCGGACAATTAAACATGCAGAGACCTGACATCATAGGCCGAGGGTGGAGAAAATTAAATATGCAGAGCCCTGACATCAGAAGCCGAGGGTGCAGAAAATTAAACATGCAGAGGCTTGACATCATAGGCCGAGGGTGCAGAGAATTAACCATGCAGAGGACTGACATCGTAGGCCGAGGTGCAGAAAATTAAACATGCAACGACCTGGCATCATAGCCTGAGGTGCAGAAAATTAGACTTGCATAGGCCTGACATCATAGGCCAAGGGTATAGAAAATTAAGCATGCAGAGGCCTGACAGCATAGGCCGAGGGTACCGAAAATTAAGCATGCAGAAGCCTGACATCATATGCCGAGTGTGCAGAAAATTAAACATGCAGAGGCCTGTCATCATAGGCCAAGGGTACAGAAAATTAAACATGCAGAGGCCTGACATCATAGGCCGAGGGTGCAAAAAATTAAACATGCCGAGGCCTGACATCATAGGCCGAGGGTGCAGAAAATTAAACATCCAGAGGTCTGACATCATAGGCCGAGGGCAGGTAAATTAAACGGAGGCGACATATAGTAGCGTGCGAGAGAGTTAAACTTAAAGTGGCCTCACATCATAGGCCGAGGGTACAGAAAATTAAACATGCAGAGGCCTTACATCATAGGCCGAGGGTGCAAAAAATTAAACATGCAGAGGCCTGACATCATAGGGCGAGGGTGCAAAAAATTAAACATGCAGAGACCTGACATCATAGGCGAGGGTGCAGAAAATTAAACATGCAGAGTCGTGACATCATAGGCCGAGGGTACAGAAAATGAAACATGCAGAGGCCTGACACATAGGCCGAGGGTGCAGAGAATTAAACATAAAGAGGCCTCACATCATAGGCCGAGGGTACAGAAAATGAAACATGGAGAGGCCTAACATGATAGGCCGAGGGTGCAGAAAATTAAACATGCAGAGGCCTGACATCATAGGCCGAGGGTACAGAAAATTAATCATGCAGAGGCCTGACATCATAGGCCGAGCGTGCAGAGAATGAAGGATAAAGAGGCCCCACATCATAGGCCGACGGTACAGAAAATTAAACATGCAGAGCCTGACATCATAGGCCGAGGGTGCAGAAAATTAAACATGCAGAGGCCTGACATCATAGGCTGAGGGTGCAGAAAATTAAAGATGCAGAGCCCTGACATTATAGGCCGAGGGTGCAGAAAATTAATCATGCAGAGGCTTGACATCATAGGCCGAGGGTGCGGAAAATTAAACATGTAGAGGCCTGACTTTATAGGCCGAGGGTGCAGAAAATTAAACACGCAGAGGCCTGACATCATCGGTCGAGGGTACAAAAAATTAAACATGCAGAGGGCTGACATCATCGGCCGAGGGTGCAGAAAATTAAAGATGCAGAGCCCTAACATTATAGGACGAGGGTGCATAAAATTAATCATGCAGAGGCTTGACGTCATAGGCTAAGGTGCTGAAAATTAAACATGCAGAGGTGTGACTTCATTGGGTGAGGGTACGGAAAATTAAACATGCATGGGCCTGACATCATAGGCCGAGGGTGCAAAAAATTAAACATGCAGAGGCCTGACATAATAGGCTGAGGGTGTAGAAAATTAAACATGCAGAGGCCTGACATTTTAGGCCGAGGGCGTCGAAAATTAAACATGCACAGGCTTCACATCATAGGCCGAGGTGCTGAAAATTAAACATGCAGAGGCGTGGCATCATAAGCCGAGGGTACGGAAAATTAAACATGCAGAGGCCTAACATCATAGGCCGAGGGTGCAGTAAATTAAACATGTAGAGGCCTGACATCATAGGCCGAGGGTACAGAAAATTAGACATGCAGAGGCGTGACATCATAGGCCGAGGGTACAGAGAATTAAACATGCAGAGGCCTGACATCAAAGGCCGAGGGTATAGAAAATTAAACATGAAGAAGCCTGACATCAGAGGCCGACGGAGCGGTAAATTAAACATGCAGAGGCCTGATATCATAGGCCGAGTGTGTAGAAAATTAAACATGCAGAGGCCTGACATCATAGGCCGAGGGTACAGAAAATTAAACATGCATAGGCCTGACATCATTGGGCGAGGGTGCTGACAATTATACATGCAGAGGCCTGACATCATTGGCCGAGGGTGCAGAAAATTAAACATGCAGAGGCCTGACATCAAAGGCCGAGGGTACAGCAAATTAAACATGCAGAGGCTTGACATCACAGGCCGAGGGTGCAGAGAGTTAAACATTCAGAGGCCTCACATCGTAGGCCGAGGTGCATAAAATTAAACATGCAAAGGCCTGGCTTCATAGGCCGACGTGACGAAAATTAGACATGCATAGGCCTGACATCATAGGCCGAGGGTACAGAAAATTAAGCATGCAGAGGCTTGACTTTATAGGCCGAGGGTGCAGAAAATTAAACATGCAGAGGCCTGACATCATCGGCCGAGGGTACAGAAAATTAAACATGCAGAGGCCTAACCTCAGAGGCCGAGGGTACATAGAATTTAGACATGCAAGACTTGACATCATAGGCCGAGGGTGCAGACAATTAAACATGCAGAGGCCTGACATAATAGGCCGAGGGTGCGGTGAATCGCTTATCACGAGCCGACATCATAGGGCGAGGGTGCAGAAAATTAAACATGCGAGGCGACATTTTAGGCCGAGGGCGAGAAAATTAAACATGTAGACGCTTGACATCGGAGGTCGAGGGTGCCAGAATATTAAACATGCGAGGCTTGACATCATAGGCCGAGGTACGGAAAATTAAACACACGGGCAGGAAAAACGACATCATAGGCCGAGGGGGTGCGGAGAATTAACATGCACGGAGGCCCTAACGTCGCAGGCGAGGTGCGAAAAATTAAACATGCAAAGGTGCGGCATCAAAGGCCGAGGTGCGAAAAAATAGACATGCATTGGCACGACATCATCTGTAGACATAGAAAAATTAAGCATCGAGAGGCGACATTATGTGCCGAGGGTGCAGAAAATTAAACATGCAGAGGCCTTACATCATCAGCCGTGGGTGCAGAAAATTAAACATGCAGAGGCCTGACATCATATGCCGAGGGTGCGGTAAATTAAACATGCAGAGGCCTGACATCATAGGCCGAGGGTCCAGAAAATTAAACATGCAAAGGTCTGACATCATAGGCCGAGGGTGAAGAGAATTAAACATAAAGAGGTCTCACATCATAGGCCGAGGGTACAGAAAATTAAACATGCAGAGGCCTGAGATCCTAGGCCGACAGTGCGGAAAATTAAACATCTTGAGGCGACATCACACCTCACACGCGAGGGTGCGAAAATTAAAGATGCGAGCCACGACATTATAAGTAGAGGTGCATAAAATTAATATTGCAGAGGCTTGACGTCATAGGCTGAGGTGCTGAAAATTAAACATGCAGAGGCGTGACTTCATTCGGCGAGGGTGCGGAAAATTAAACATGCGTAGGCCTGACGTCATAGGCCGAGGGTGCAGAAAATTAAACATGCAGAGGCGACATCATAAGTGGGCCGAGGGTCAGAAAATTAAACATCACGAGAGGCGACATTTAGGCCGAGGGCGCAGAAAAATTAAACATGCGGAGGCTTGACATCACTGGCAGGTCTTTGAAAATTAAACATGCTGAGGCGTGGCATCAAAAGCCGAGGGTACGGAAAATTAAACATGCAGAGGCCTGACATCATAGGCTGAGGGTGCAGAAAATTAAACATGCAGAGGCCTGACATTTTAGGCCGAGGCCGCTGAAAATTAAACATGCAGAGGCTTGACATCATAGGCCGAGTCTTGAAAATTAAACATGCGAGGCGTGGCATCATAAGCCGTGAGGGTACGGAAAATTAAACATGCGAGGCGACATCATAGGCCGAGGGTGCGGTAGAATTAAACATGCGGAGGCGACATCATAGCGAGGTGAAAAATTGTACGAGAGGCTTGACATCATAGGCGGCGAGGTGCGGGTTAAACATGCAGAGGCCTGACATCATAGGCCGAGGGTATAGAAAATTAAACATGAAGAGGCACGACATCGGAGAGTAGAGGGTGCGGTAATTAAACATGCAAAAGGCGACACATCATAGGCCGAGTGTGTAGAAAATTAAACATGCAGAGGCCTGACATCATAGGCCGAGGGTACAAAAAATTAAACATGCAGAGGCCTGACATCATAGGCTGCGGGTGCAGAAAATTAAAGATGCAGAGGCCTAACGTCATAGGCCGAGGGTGCAAAAAATTAAACATGTAGAGGCCTGACATCATCGGCTGAGGGTGCAGAAAATTAGACATGCAGAGGCCTGACATCATATGCCAAGGGTACAGAAAATTAAACATGCAGAGGCCTGATGTCAGAGGCCGAGGGTACGGTAAATTAAACATGCAGAGGCCCGACATAATATGCCGAGTGTGTAGAAAATTAATCATGCAGAGGCCTAACATCATTGGGCGGGTACAGAAAATTAAATATTCAGAGGTCTGACATCATAGGCTGAGGGTGCAGAATTTACAGATGCAGAGGCATGACATTATAGGCCGAGGGTGCAGAAAATTAAACATACAGAGGCCTGACATCATAGGCTGAGGGTGCAGAAGATTAAACATGCAGAGGCGTGACATCATTGGCCGAGGGTGCAAAAAATTAAACATGCAGGGGCTTGACATCATTGGCCGAGGGTGCGGAAAATGCACATGCGAGGCGACATCATAGGGTTGAGGTGCAGAAAATTAAAGAGCGAGAGGCGACATCATGGCGAGCCGAGGTGCAAAAAATTAAACATGTAGAGGCCCTGACATCATGTTGAGGTGAGAAAATTAGACATGCAGAGGCCTGACATCATATGCCAAGGGTACAGAAAATTAAACATGCAGAGGCCTGATGTCAGAGGACGAGGGTGCGGTAAATTAAACATGTAGAGGCCCGACACAATATGCCGAGTGTGTAGAAAATTAATCATGCGGGCCGCGACATCATTGGCCGAGGGTCTGAGAAATTAAATATTCGGTCGACATCATAGGGCGAGGGTGCAAATTCGGATACGAGAGGCATGACATTATAGGCCGAGGGTGCAGAAAATTAAACATACAGAGGCCTGACATCATAGGCTGAGGGTGCAGAAGATTAAACATGCAGAGGCGTGACATCATTGGCCGAGGGTGCAAAAAATTAAACATGCAAAGGCTTGACATCTTTGGCCGAGGGTGCGGAAAATGTAACATGCAGAGGCCTGACATCATAGGCCGAGGGTGCAAAAAATTAAACATGCAAACGCCTGTCATAAAAGGCTGAGGTAGCGGAAAATTAAACATGAAGAGGCCTGATATCATAGGCCGAGGGTGCAACAGATTAAACATGCAGAGGCCTGACATCATAGGCTGAGGGTGCAAAAAATTAAACATGCAGAGGGCTGACATCATAGGCCGAGGGTGCAGAAAATTAAACATGCAAAGGCCTTACATCAGAGGTCGTGTGTACAGAAAATTAAACAAGCAGAGACTTGACATCATCGGCCGAGGGTGCAGAGAATTAAACATGCAGAGGCCTCACATCATAGGCCGAGGGTATAGAAAATTAAACATGCAGAGGCCTGACATCATAGCCCGATGGTGCGAAAAATTAAAACTGAAGAGGCCAGGCATCATAGGCCGAGAGTTCAGAAAATTAAACATGTAGAGGCTTGACATCATAGGCCGAGGTGCTGAAAATTAAACATGCAGAGGCGTGATATCATAGGCCGAGGATACAGAAAATTAAACATTCAGAGTCCTGACCTCATTGGCTGAGGGTGGAGAAAATTAAACATGTAGAGTCCTGACTTCATAGGTTGAGTGTGCAGAAAATTACACATACAGAGGCTTGACTTCAGAGGCCGATTTGCTGAAAATTAAACATGCAGAGGCATGACATCATGGGGCGAGGGTGCGAAAAATTAAACATGCAGTGGCCTGACATCATAGGCCGAGGTGAAAAAAATTAAACATGCAGAGGCACGACATCATAGGCCGCGGGTGCGGAAAATTAAACATGCAGAGGCCAACATCATATGCGGAGGGTGCAGAAAATTAAACATGTAGAGGCCTGACATCATAGGCCGAGGGTGCGAAAAATTAAACATGCAGAGGCCTGACAACATAGGCCGACGGTACAGAAAATTAACCATCCATAGGCCTGACATCATAGGCTGAGGGTGTAGAGAATTAAACATGCAGAGGCCTGATATTGTAGGCCGAGGCGCAGAAAGTTAAACATGCAGAGGCCTGACATCATAGCCCGAGGTGAAAAAAATTAAACATGCAAAGGCTAGACATCATAGGCCGAGGGTGCGGAAAATTAAACATGCAGAGGCCTGACATCATATGCTGAGGGTGCAAAAAATTAAACATGCAGAGGCCTGACATCATAGCCCGAGGGTGCAGAGGCCTGACATCAGAGGCCAAGGGTACAGAAAATTAAACATGAAGAGGCTTGATATCATAGGCCGAGGGTGCAGAAATTTAAACATGCAGAGGGCTCACATCATAGGCCGAGGGTGCAGAGAGCTAAACATGCAGAGGCCTCACATCATAGGCCGAGGGTACGGAAAATTAAACATGCAGAGGCCTGACATCATAGCCTGACGGTGCAGAAAATTAAACATGAAGAGGCCTGAAATCATAGGCCGAGGGTCCGGAAAATTAAACTTGCATAGGCCTGACAACATAGGCCGACGGTGCAGAAAATTAAACATGCAGAGGCTTGACATCATAGGCCGAGGTGCAGAAAATTAAACATGCAGAGGCGTGACATCATAGGCCGAGGATACGGAAAATTAAACATGTAGAGTCCTGACATCATAGGCCGAGGGTGCAGAAAATTAAACATGCAGAGGCCTGACATCATAGGCTGAGGGTGCAGAAAATTAAAGATCCAGAGCTCTGACATTATAGGCCGAGGGTGCAGAAAATTAAACATGTAGAGGCTTGACTTCATAGGCCGAGGTGCTGAAAATTAAACATGCAGAGGCGTGACATCATTGGGCGAGGGTGCGAAAAGTAAACATGCAGAGGCCTGACATCATAGGCCGAGGGTGCGGAAAATTAAACTTGCATAGGCCTGACCAACATAGGCGACGATGTAGAAAATTAAACATGCAGAGGCTTGACATCATAGGCCGAGGTGCAGAAAATTAAACATGCAGAGGCGTGACATCATAGGCCGAGGATACGGAAAATTAAACATGCACAGTCCTGACATCATAGGCCGAGGGCGCAGAAAATTAAACATGCAGAGGCCTGACTTCATAGGCTGAGGGTGCAGAAAATTAAAGACGCAGAGCCCTGACATTATTGGCCGAGGGTGCAGAAAATTAAACATGCAGAAGCTTGACTTCATAGGCCGAGGTGCTGAAAATTAAACATGCAGAGGCGTGACATCATCGGCCGAGGGTGCATAGAATTAAACATGCAGAGGCCTCACATCATAGGCCGAGGGTACAGAAAATTAAACATGCAGAGGACTGACATCATAGGCCGAGGGTGGAGAAAATTAAACATGCAGAGGCTTGACATCATAGGCCGGGTGCACACAGAATTAAACATGCAAAGGCCTGACATTGTAGGCCGAGGTGCAGAAAATTAAACATGCAAAGCCTGGCATCATAGGCCGAGGTGCAAAAAATTAGACATGCATAGGCCTGACATAATAGGCTGAGGGTACAGAAAATTAAGCATGCAGAGGCCTGACATCATAGCCCGACGGTGCGGAAAATTAAACATGCAGAGGTTTGACATCATAGGCTGAGGGTGCAGAAAATTAAACATGGAGAGGCCTGACATTATAGGCCGAGGGTACAGAAAATGTAGACATGCAAGACTTGACATCATAGGCCGAGGGTGCAGACAATTAAACATGGGGAGGATTGACATAATAGGCTGAGGGTGCTGCAAATTAAACATGCAGAGGCCTGACATCATAGGCCGAGGTGCTGAAAATTAAACATGCAGAGGCGTGACATCATAGGCCGAGGATACGGAAAATTAAAAATGTAGAGTCCTGACATCATAGGCCGAGGGTGAAGAAACTTAAACATGCAGAGGCCTGACATCATAGGCTGAGGGTGCAGAAAATTAAAGATCCAGAGCCCTGACATTATAGGCCGAGGGTGCAGAAAATTAAACATGCAGAAGCTTGACTTCATAGGCCGAGGTGCTGAAAATTAAACATGCAGAGGAGTGACATCATCGGCCGAGGGTGCAGAAAATTAAACCTGCAGAGGCCTGATATCAGAGGCCGAGGGTACAGAAAATGTAGACATGCAAGACTTGACATCATAGGCCGAGGGTGCAGACAATTAAACATGGAGAGGCTTGGCATAATAGGCCGAGGGTGCGGTAAATTAAACATGCAGAGGCCTGACATCATAGGCCGAGGTGCTGAAAATTAAACATGCAGAGGCGTGACATCATAGGCTGAGGATACGGAAAATTAAACATGCAGAGTCCTGACATCATAGGCCGAGGGTGCAGAAAATTAAACATGCAGAGGCCTGACATCATAGGCTGAGGGTGCAGAAAATTAAAGATCCAGAGCCCTGACATTATAGGCCGAGGGTGCAGAAAATTAAACATGCAGAGGCTTGACTTCATAGGTCGAGGTGCTGAAAATTAAACATGCAGAGGCGTGACATCATTGGGCGAGGGTGCGGAAAATTAAACATTAAGAGGCGACATCATAGGCGAGGGTGCGAAAAATTAAACATGCACGGGCGACATCGACGCAGGGTCGGAAAATTAAACCAACAGGGGCTTGACATCATAGGTCGAGGGTGCATAGAATTAAACATGGAGAGGCCTCACATCATAGGCCGAGGGTACAGAAAATTAAACATGCAGAGGCCTGACATCATAGCCCGAGGGTGAAGAAAATTAAACATGTAGAGGCCTGACATCATAGGCCGAGAGGGCAAAGAATTAAACATGCAGAGGCCTGACATCGTAGGCCGAGGTGCAGAGAATTAAACATGCAGAGGCGTGACATCATAGGCGCAAGAAACGGAAAATTAAACATGCTTTGAGGCGACATCATAGGCCGAGGGTAAAGAAAATTAAGCATGCAGAGGCCTGACATCGTAGCACGACGGTGCGGAAAATTAAACATGCAAAGGCCTGACATCATAGGCCGAGGTGCTGAAAATTAAACATGCAGAGGCGTGACATCATAGGCTGAGGATACGGAAAATTAAACATGCAGAGTCCTGACATCATAGGCCGAGGGTGCAGAAAATTAAACATGCAGAGGCCTGACATCATAGGCTGAGGGTGCAGAAAATTAAAGATCCAGAGCCCTGACATTATAGGCCGAGGGTGCAGAAAATTAAACATGCAGAGGCTTGACTTCATAGGTCGAGGTGCTGAAAATTAAACATGCAGAGGCGTGACATCATTGGGCGAGGGTGCGGAAAATTAAACATTAAGAGGCCTGACATCATAGGCCGAGGGTGCAGAAAATTAAACATGCACAGGCCTGACATCAGACGCCGAGGGTACAGAAAATTAAACCAACAGGGGCTTGACATCATAGGTCGAGGGTGCATAGAATTAAACATGGAGAGGCCTCACATCATAGGCCGAGGGTACAGAAAATTAAACATGCAGAGGCCTGACATCATAGCCCGAGGGTGAAGAAAATTAAACATGTAGAGGCCTGACATCATAGGCCGAGGGGGCAAAGAATTAAACATGCAGAGGCCTGACATCGTAGGCCGAGGTGCAGAGAATTAAACATGCAGAGGCGTGACATCATAGGCGCAAGAAACGGAAAATTAAACATGCTGAGGCCTGACATCATAGGCCGAGGGTAAAGAAAATTAAGCATGCAGAGGCCTGATATCGTAGCGACGGTGCGGAAAATTAAACATGCAAAGGCCTGACATCATAGGCCGAGGTGCTGAAAATTAAACATGCAGAGGCGTGACATCATAGGCTGAGGATACGGAAAATTAAACATGCAGAGTCCTGACATCATAGGCCGAGGGTGCAGAAAATTAAACATGCAGAGGCCTGACATCATAGGCTGAGGGTGCAGAAAATTAAAGATCCAGAGCCCTGACATTATAGGCCGAGGGTGCAGAAAATTAAACATGCGGAGGCTTGACTTCATGGGTCGAGTCTGAAAATTAAACATGCGGGGCGTGACATCATTGGGCGAGGTGCGGAAAATTAAACATTAAGAGGCCTGACATCATAGGCCGAGGGTGCAGAAAATTAAACATGCACAAAGGCGACATCGGAGCGCGGGGGTACAGAAAATTAAACCAACAGGGGCTTGACATCATAGGTCGAGGGTGCATAGAATTAAACATGGAGAGGCCTCACATCATAGGCCGAGGGTACGTAAAATTAAACATGCGAGGCGACATCATAGCCCGAGGTGAAGAAAATTAAACATGTAGAGGCGACATCATAGGCCGAGGGGGCAAAGAATTAAACATGCAGAGGCCTGACATCGTAGGCCGAGGTGCAGAGAATTAAACATGCAGAGGCGTGACATCATAGGCGCAAGAAACGGAAAATTAAACATGTTGAGGCCTGACATCATAGGCCGAGGGTAAAGAAAATTAAGCATGCAGAGGCCTGACATCGTAGCGCGACGGTGCGGAAAATTAAACATGCAAAGGCTTGACATCATAGGCTGAGAGTGCAGAAAATTAAACATGCAGAGGCTTGACATCATAGGCCGAGGTGCTGAAAATTAAACATGCAGAGGCCTGACATCATAGGCCGAGGATACGGAAAATTGAACATGCAGAGGCCTGACATCATAGGCCGAGGGTGCAGAAAATTAAACATGCAGAGGCATGACATCAGAGGCCAATGGTACAGAAATTATAACATGTAGAGGCTTGACATGATAGGCTGAGGGTGCAGAGATTTAAACATGCAGACGCCTGACATCGTAGGCTGAGGTGCAGAAAATTAAACATGCATAGGCCTGGCATCATAGGCCGAGGTGCAGAAAATTAGACATGCATAGGCCTGACATCATAGGCCGAGGGTACAGAAAATTAAGCATGCAGAGGCCTGACATTATAGGCCGAGGGTGCAGAAAATTAAACATGCAGAGGCCTGACATCATCGGCCGAGGATGCAGAAAATTAAGCATGCAGAGGCCTGACATCAGAGGCCGAGGGTACAGAAAATTTAGACATGCAAGACTTGATATCATAGGCCGAGGGTGCAGACAATTAAACAAGGAGAGGCTTGACATAATAGGTCGAGGGTGCGGTAAATTAAAAATGTAGAGGCCTGACATCGTGTGCCGAGTGTGCAGAAAATTAAACATGCAGAGGCCTGACATCTTAGGCCGAGGGTACAAAAAAATAAACATGCAGAGGCCATACATCATAGGCCGAGGGTGCAAAAAATTAAACATGCAGAGGCCTGACATCATAGGCCAAGGGTGCAGAAAATTAAACATGCAAGGGCCTGACATCATAGGCCGAGGGTACAAAAAATTAAACATGCAGAGGCCTGACATTATACGTCGAGGGTGCAGAAAATTAAACACACAGAGGCCTGGCATCATAGGTCGAGGTGCGGAAAATTAACCATGCATTGGCCTGATATCATAGGCCGAGGGTGTAGAGAATTAAACATGCAGAGGCCTGATATCGTAGGGCGAGGCGCAAAAATTTAATCATGCAGAGGCCTTACATCATAGGCCGAGGTTGAAAAAATTAAACATGCCGAGGCATGACATCATAGGCCGAGGGTGTGGAAAATTAAACATGCAGAGGCCTGACATCATATGCTGAGGGTGCAGAAAATTAAATTTGCAGAGGCCTGACATCGTAGGCCGAGGGTACAGAAAATTTAACATGCAGAGGCCTGACATTATAGGCTAAGGGTGCAGAAAATTAAACATGCAGAGGCCTAACATCATAAACGAAGTGCGGGAATTTAAAACTAATGGAATGCAAGAATAGCCTACTCGTGGGCTTGATAACGAAAATTGTCTGTTGTTGTTTGCAGACTTTGAGTTCCTTGCTTTCTTTAGCACTGATCATGATTTTTGAAACGGGCTAGATCCTCCGACCGGCTTGCTTGCTCTCTCGTTTTACCAAAGTGTCTACTGCATGTGCTACTCTTTGGAGGGGTAAGATGCTTTGATCTAGTTAGAATTTGTAATTAGGAAAATTTTTAATTAACCCTGACCTTCAGAACAACATTAGTAACAGTAATTGTCATTCAAAATTCATATGATAGATTGCAATTTTCATATACATCATGACAAAATAAAATACATATGCTTTGAGGTGTAAGTGCAAGGGTATTAGAGGATGGGTGTTTGGTGGTTTGATTTCGATTGGTTTAGTGTCTTTGAGACGATCGGTGCTAGCATTGTACTTCAACGATGTCTGCTGTCTCATCAATCCTGCTTCTGAAAAAACAAAATTTTGCCCCAGTTTAATCGATTTGCCCTGGCTTGATCAATTTTCCCCAGACCGATCTTGAATCCTTCGTTTTAATCACTACCGGACTTGGTTCTGTTCATCGCCTTTCAGAACCCCAGATAATTGCCAATTTTGCCCCAGTATAAGGCCCTAATCATCATTTGACCACAGATTTGTCCCGGTATGGATGATGACTGCTTGTCACTCTTTTTCCATCTTCTTAACTAGAGGGAACAACTCCTCCCTCACTTGTCTTGTTGGTGTTGTTTCACCCTAATATTGCCTAGGCCGCTATTGCGAGTTTTCAACCTAACGACCTTTTTTCTGCTTGAATTGCCCTAACTTTTTCCTAGGCCGCCCTTGCGGGTTTTCGACCTAGCGGGATTTTTTCTGCTTGACTTGCCCTAACTTTTGCCTAGGCCGCCCTTGCAGGTTTTTCGACCTAGCTGGCTTTTTTCTGCTTGAATTTTCCTAACTTTTGCCTAGGCCGCCCTTGCGGGTTTTTGACCTAGTGGGTTTTTATCTGCTTGAATTGCCCTAACTTTTTCCTAGGCCGCCCTTGCGGGTTTTTGACCTAGCGGGGTTTTTTTTGCTTGGATCGTCCTAACTTTTGCCTAGGCCGCCCTTGTGGGTTTTCGACCTAGCGGGCTTTTCTTTTAAGCGTAATACCTCTTGACGGCATCTGAGTTGATAGGGTTAGGCAAGTCCTTCCCGTCCATGTCAGCTAGGATCAAGGCGCCTCCGGAGAAAGCTTTCTTGACTACGTAAGGTCCCTGGTAATTTGGAGACCATTTCCTATGCAGCGCTTTCTGCATTGGCAGCAACCTTTCGATCACCAAATCTCCCTCCTGGAATTCCCGAGGATGGACCTTTTTATCAAATGCTTTCTTCATTCTCCTTTGGTATAGTTGGCCGTGGCATATTGCTGCCAACCTTTTCTCATCGATCAAGTTCAATTGATCCATCTGGGCTTGGACCCATTCGGCCTCTTCTAATTTGGCATCCATCAGGACTCTCAATGTATGGATCTCCACTTCGATCAAGAGTACGGCTTCCATCCCACACACCAATGAGAATGGCGTTGCCCCAGTAGAAGTACGGACTGAGGTCCGATATGCATGTAATGCATAAGGGAGCATTTCGTGCCATTCTCTGTATGAGAGTACCATTTTCTGGATGATCTTTTTGATGTTCTTGTTGGCTGCCTCGACCGCTCCATTCATCTTCGGTCGATAGGGGGACGAGTTGTGATGTTGGATCTTGAATTGGCCGCAGAACTCTGACATCATTTTATTGTTCAAATTGGAGCCATTGTCCGTGATGAGTCTACTAGGCAGTCCGTATTGGCAAATCAGCTCCCTCTTCACGAATTTGACCACTACATTGTGAGTCACACTGGCATATGAGGCGGCCTCGACCCATTTTGTAAAGTAGTCAATGGCAACCAGTATGAAACGGTGTCCATTGGACGCCTTGGGCTCGATCGGGCCGATGACATCCATCCCCCACATAGCGAACGGCCAGGGTGATGACAGCACATTCAACGAAGTTGCCGACATGTGGACATTGTCCGCGTACACTTGGCACTTGTGGCAAGTCTTGACGTGCTTGTAACAATCAGTCTCCATGGTCAGCCAATAATATCTAGCTCTAAGGATTTTCCTCGCCATTGCGTGTCCGTTAGCGTGAGCCCCAAAAGACCCTTCGTGAACCTCCTTAAGAATTTTGTTGGCTTCTGCTGCGTCTACACACCTGAGTAGAACCATGTCGTGATTCCTTTTGTACAAGATTTCCCCTTTGAGGAAGAAACCTGTGGCTAGTCTTCGCAAGGTCCTCTTATCATTTTCGGATGAATCGGCGGGATATTCTTTATTTTTCAAGAACTGTCGGATGTCATGATACCAGGGCTTCCCGTCTTGTTCTACCTCCACCGCTTGGCAAAATGCCGGTCTGGGGCGATGTTGGATGCAGATGAGAGGCATGTCCTCTTCTCGTCCAATTTCAAACATAGACGATAATGTGGCTAGGGCATCGGCCAACTAATTGTCTTCTCGAGGTATATGCGAGAAGGTGGGACCTCTTCGAAATGTTCCAGCAATTCCTGGAGGTGAGCCTGATAGGGCACTTCTTTGCATCTCTGGTCTCCCACTCTCCTTTGACCTGATGGATGACCAAGGCTGAGTCACCAAAGACTTCTAGGCGCTTCACATTGGCTTCGATTGCAGCTTGGATCCCCAAAATGCAAGCTTCATATTCCGCCATATTGTTGGTGCAATCGAAGGCTAGTCGGGTGGTAATAGGCATATACTGTTTTTTTGGGAAAATCAGTATGACTCCTATACCATGGCCCATCATATTGGAGGCGCCATTAAACAACATTATCCATCTCTCTCCCTTTATCTTCTCTTCTTCATTAAAGATTGCCATTAAGTCCTCATCAGGAAATTCTGGGTGCATAGCCTGGTAGTCTTCTATGAGCTGTTGGGCCAGATATTCGGCGAGTGTACTGCCTTTGACAGACTTCTGGGTCACATACATGATATCATATTCTGAAAGCATCATTTGCCATTTTGCAATTCGTCCCGACAACGCAGGCTTCTCAAATATATACTTGATCGGATCCATCCTGGATTAGCCACGTGGTGTGGCTCAGCATATACTGTCTTAGACAGTGCGCCGCCCATTCTAAAGTGCAACATGTTCATTCTAATAGGGAGTACCTGGCTTCACAACTTGTGAACTTTTTGCTCAAGTAGTATATCACTTGCTCCTTCCTCCCGGACTCATCATGTTGACCGAGCACACAACCCATTAACTGATCCGTCACCATTAGATATCGGATCAAAGGCCTCCTAGGGACTGGCGGTACCAGGACCGGTGGGTTCTGTAAATATGATTTGATCTTCTCAAAAGCCTCTTGGCAATCCTCATCCCAACTCATGGGTTGATTCTTGCGCAGGAGCTTGAAGATCGGCTCGCACGTAGATGTCAACTGGGAAATAAACCGGGAGATGTAATTGAGTCTCCCCAAGAAACCTCGTATCTCCTTTTCATTTTTTGAAGCTGGCATGTCTATGATTGCTCGAGCTTTATCAGGGTCAACCTCGATACCCTTCTCGCTGACTATGAATCCCAAAAGTTTTCCTGATTTCACTCCGAAAGTACACTTAGCCGGGTTCAACCGCAGCTTGAATTTCTGGAGTCTCTCGAATAACTTCTGAAGATCCGTGATGTGGTCCTCCTCCGTCTGGGATTTGGCAATCATGTCGTCCACGTATACTTCTATCTCTTTGTGAATCATGTCATGGAATAGTGTGACCATGGCCCTTTGATAAGTTGCCCCAGCATTTTTCAATCCGAAGGGCATGACTTTGTAGCAAAAGGTTCCCCAGGCTGTAATGAAGGTGGTCTTTTCTCTATCCTCTTCAGCCATCTTGATCTGATTATAGCCTGAGAAGTCATCCATGAATGAAAAATAAGAGAATTGTGTAGTGTTATCGACCAGCACATCGATGTGGGGAAGCGGAAAATCATCTTTTGGGCTGGCTCGATTGAGATCTCTGTAGTCTACGCACATTTGGACCTTCCCATCCTTCTTGGGGACCGGCACTATGTTAGCGACCCATTCAGGGTAGTTTGCCATAGCCAAGAAGCCGGTGTCAAACTGTTTCCTTACTTCCTCCCGGATTTTCAGGGACATATCCGGTTTCATCCTCCTCAGCTTCTGTTTGACTGGAACACACCCGGTTTTCATAGGCAGCTTGTGCTCTACTATAGAGGTATCTAAGCACGGCATGTCTTGATAAGACCAAGCGAAGATATCACTATAGTTCTGTAAGAGTGAGATCAACCGCTCGCGATTATCTCCTGTGATTAGCGTGCCTATCTTGACTTCTTTCCTGTTCTCCTCGGTCCCCAAATTTATCAAATTTGTGGGCTCCTGATGCGGTTCAATTATCTTGGATTCGCGCTCCACCAATCTCAACATCTCTTTGGTGGGATCGCACTCAAGTTCTGCCCCCTCATCGGCCTGATTAACAATACAGCTGAAATCGCCTAATATAATACTAGCACCGTCGTCGCAAGGTGAGTTTTGGTCGGATTTGCATATCGTGGCGTAAAAAGGAAGAATAAGATTCGTATATATTGCATAGAGAGATATAGTAAGGAATCAAGAGTGGAGGTTTCAGGGTAATGCAACTGTATTTCATTCATCAGAAGTGTATACAAAATATTTGAAAAGAATTTTGCTATGACAATTACACAATTACATTTAAACTGAATCAAAAGTCAAAGGTAGTTCAATGGTTTCCCAATTGTTCAGTTCATGTCCTGGGGGACAAGCTGTCACTAGATCTTCAATGCTCCATGTCTTTTCCCCCTCTATGGCTGCAATCAAATCCGGACTCTCAGAGCCGGCGCTCTAGAAGCTCTGAGAGATGTGGCACAGAGGGACCCTACCGCCTCGGGGTTTCAACGCTTTGTCTTCTTCAGTGGGCTCATATCCTAGCCCATATCGCCTCCTGTTCTTGTTCAGTGACAAAGGTTGAGACAAGCCGCCGTTGTTTTGCCCCAGTTTATCATCGGGTATGAACTCGTTTTTCAGCATGACTCGGGCCATCATCATGAGGGCTTTGGGGGGCTTCCTTCGATCAACCACGTCTCCCTCTTTGATAGTAGTGACGTTAGCGACCTCCAAGGCTTGGAAATGAGTCTCCAAATCCTCTTCAGCCGCCTCGATGTATGGAGGGTTGGTGGGCTTACTGACCAGATAGTCCTCCTCTGCAGAGACGATGATCAACCTATCGTCTACGATGAATTTTAGTTTCTGGTGGAGAGTCGAGGGCACTGCCTTGGCAGAATGGATCCATGGCCTCCCTAGCAGACAACTGTAGGCTAGCTGAATGTCCATAATTTGGAAGGTGATATTGAAGACCACCGGCCCGATTTGGACTGGCAGCTCGACCTCGCCCATGACTTCCCTTCTGGACCCGTCGAGAGCCCTAACTACCATTGAGCTCGACCTTATGAGGACCCCTTTGTGCGGCAGCTTTGACAGTGTCAGTTGAGGCATTACATTCAATGAGGAACCATTGTCTACCACGACCCTGGCTAGAATATGGTCCAGGAACTTTATAGATATATGTAACGCCTTGTTGTGTCCGGCTCCCTCATCCAGAATCTCCTTGTCAGCAAAAGTGAGGAAGTTGTTGGCGATGATGTTACTGGCGATCCCTTCAAATTTGTCCACCGAGATGTTGTGGATCACATGAGCCTCATTTAGTACCTTCAGTAGTACCTTTCGGTGGGGCTCCGAATTCATCATCAGGGTCAGCAGCAATATTTTGGACGGTATACGGTTCAACTGCTATAGCACCGTATACTCGCTTTGCCTGATCATCTTGAGGAACTCACAAACATCTTCCTCAGGGACAAGCCTTTTTAGCTCCTTTTCCTCTTTCCGCCGGCTGCTCTCGGGTTCTGGGCCCGCTAATATTGCCTCGCTGCAAGGCAGTTTTCTCTTTTCTTCTGCGGGGGAGTAGATGCGACCACTCCTGGTCATGGCCTCAATCCCGGCTATATTCACAATACTCGGAGTCAAGTCCTCCGAGGCTTCCTTTTCCTGTCTTTCCTTTGTCTTGCCGCCGGATACCTCTATATTGTATTTCCAGGGAACCTCCTTGTTACTCTGGTACGGAAATGGCCCGAGAACCTTGATTGTAACAGGCCTCATCCCCATTGGCGTTAGTAATGTCGGCACCTCAGTGTACCGGATGACCAAGGGCCTAGGCTGGCTGGGAAAGGATTCACCAGCCATGTTCACTTCTTCTTCCACCTCGATACAGTTTACCGAGGGCCCCACTCCTCCATGGTTTGGCAAAGGGTTGCTTCCCACGCTTGGAGCGTCCTTTTCAAAATTGAGCCACTTGGCATTGATCAATTTTTGAACCCGATGCTTCTAGGCCAAGCAATTCTCGGTGGAATGTCCCACTATCCCAGCGTGGTATTCGCATTTAGCCTCCGGGTTATACCATTTGGGGTATAGGGGTTCCAGTGGCTTCATGGGGCATAGTGCAATTAAGGAGTTTTGAATTAAATGGGGTAACAACTCCGAATAACTCATGGGGATGAGGTCGAATTGCACTATTTTTCAGGGTTATTTGTTTTTTGTGGAGGTGGGTTAAAACTGGTATTTGGTGTCCATGGTCAGGGAGGTTGTTGAGGAAATGTTTGTGGGGGTGGAGTCATGTACGGAGGGTTTGGTTGGAATGGGGTAGGTGGGTTGTAGGTTGGCTGATAGGAGGGTTGGGCCGCAGATACCATGTGTGGGTGTGCCTGGTATTGTGGGTGGTAAGGTGCTTGGTATGCGGGTGGAGGTGTGGCGGTAGCATGGTTTGGACTGGCTGAGACGTAGTGAGCCTTTGCCTCCTTCTTTTTCCACTAGTTATTTGTTAGCTTCTTCACATTGACACTGTCGACGGTGTTGTGCATGATCTTGCCTCGACGGAGGCCATTTTCTACGCGTTCTTCGATCAACACCATATCTGAGAAATTGGTTGCCCACCATTTTGTCATAGAACGGCGCAGGGAGAGTCTCCATAAATGTGCTTATCATCTCCCGTTCCAGCATTCGGGGTTGAACTTGGGCGGCCAGCTCCCGCCACCTTTGCGCGTACTCTTTGAAGGATTTGTTCTCCTTCTTTGTCATATTTTGCAACTGGGTGCGGTCTAGATTCATCTCCATATTGTATCGATACTTCCTGAGGAAGGAATCCACCAAGTCCTTCCACGTGTGGATGTGCACCCTCTCCAGCTGGGTGTACCAGCTGGCTACTGCTCCCGTCAAGTTGTCTTGGAAGCAGTGAATGAGTAGCTTGTCATCGTGGGAGTATGAGGCCATCTTTCGGCACTACATTATAAGATGGCTCTTTGGGCAGCCAACGCCTCTGTGTTTTTCAAATTTGGGGGTCTTGAACTTAGGCGATATGACAATGTAAGGAACGAGGCAAAGATCAAAGGCCTCGACCGTTCCATAACCGCTTCCTTCTATCGCCCGCACCCTTTCCTCCAGGTGTTGCCATCTCCCACTGAGATGGGCTTCTTGCTCAGCTAGCCTTGGCCAGGATCCGGTCAAGGGTTGGCCAGCGTGACGGGGTGATGTGTATTGTCCCTCAGGTCTAGCAGCATGACCATAGGGATGTAGTTGGTGTGGGTTTGTTGGATGGGTTGCGACGGGGATGGAATATGTAGGTCTTCAGTAATGGTCGTGTTCATATGGGTGTAGTCGGGGTTGGCGTTGTGCGGGTATGTGGTTGGAAGGTTAATATGAGGAGGGAGAGAGGGATTAATGTGTGCCGGAATGGTGGAGGATGTGTTTGTGTGGTAGGGGTAGATCGGTGGGTTTATGTATGCAGGGTGAGTTTGAGGTAGATAGCCTAAGGTGGGAGGGATGTAGGTCGGCGAGTTAGTATGGTGAGGGTGAGTGGTTCGGTTGGTGTGTGGTGGCCTAACAGGAGGGTTTCGATGGTATTGATGAGTGGCAGAGTTGATGTGGAGTGGATGTGGAGCAGGATTTTCACCAGTTGGGATCCCTTGGGAGCCTTGCCCATAATGAGGCTCACAGCCCGGTGGCAGCCCATATGACCATTCTGGTTCAGCAACCGCCTGAAGCGGGAATGATGCGGCAGCAGCCCCCGGTTCTTCAGTTTCCGAGGGTCCCTCTGTGCCTTTTTCCAATAGCTTCATCAACTTGGCGACCTGATCCTTCAATTTGGCCACCTCGTTCCTCAATTCCTCGTTCTGAGTTTCTAGCTCGCTCATGATTTTTGCTCGTGATCTAGTTTTATATGAATGCCGAGGAAGTCGTGATTCTGCTATTTTGTTAACTGCTCATTAAAATCAAAGTAATTAGTGGTTAATTATGACAAAAGAAATCTAGGCATGAAATAACTATGGAGGGACCAGTTCCTCATTGATCATTGTTATTGATTGGGTGCGTTTTCGGCGTTTTGAGCGTGAAATGGAAATTAATGCAGAATCATATGCAGAGTGGAATTAACTTCATTCAAACAAGCTGAAATCATTTTACATCTTGGCCTTCCTGTTTGGCCAATACAATATATTTGTTCATTCTTAAAATTAGGTTTCTACAAAATTGAATGAACTCTTCAACTTCCGGAGGGGTATGGAGCGGGTGCAACGAGGTTTCCTCCTTCTTGAGCAGTTGTGGTACTTCTTCAATTGCTATGTTTGCTAGACTGGCCAGCCTCTCGAGCACCTGGTCCAGTGATCGGCTATGTCCTTGTACCACTTGTTTTCATCCTGTATATCGTTGATGCCCCTTTGTTGCATCCGGATGACCTCGATGACGTTCCACTTTTCCTCGTTGACCTCATTCTGCCATACCCCTAGCAGCCCGTCAATTTGTTTCTTCATCTCCTCCACTCGTTGCAGCAGATCATTCCTTTCTTCTATGACGTAATCTGCTTCCATTCGAATTCTGTCCTTCATGGCGAGGAGTTGATTTTTCTCTTCCCTGATCGTGCGGACTTTGGCTCTTACTTTCTCTAGGGCATTTCTCAGTTGGTGGTTTTCTTGGAGTGCGACATCTCTTTCCTGCGCCCTTATCCCAAGCTCTGTATTGGCTGCTTGTAAATTAAGGTGAACTCGGGAGGCGTGCTCACGTTCGCCTTTCTACTATTCTCGAATGCTTTCTATCGCGGCCTCGCTTTCTTGCTTTTCTCTTTTCAGCGTAGCACATTCTTGTCGCGATCTCAGTAGCTCCTCCTCCAACTGGCTGTTTTTTCTGGTCATTGCTTCTAATTTTTCTTTTTGGCTCTTGACAGCCTCATCTTCGAATATCGTTGTGGTTGGCTGGCTTCTGGACGCGGTGGCTGGAGGTTGGAATGGCAACTTGATCCGTTGCACTCTATTTTTGACCCATTGCTTGTACTCCTCTTTGGTAGCCCAGCTTCGGACCCCCAGGTCCTTTCCCCTACGGGTGACAATCTCCCATGCTTCCCGGACCCTTCGGAGGCCTTCGGCAAAATCTCCTTCATACTTTAACAAAAAAGGGGTCAAGAGCTCGCCTGTTGGGGGTCCCCTAATGGGTAGGCCAGTTGCCTTTGCCCCAGTATCGGGTTATAGTTGATGCAACCTCGGATTCCCATGGCGGTACATTTAGGAACCCCTTACAATGGTAGATCAGTTCTGTTCTTTGCTGCCAAGCCGGCTGCCATCTAACCTACTCTTCCGTCAAACTGGCGAAGTGGGCTGCCCATTCGTCATTGTTCATCGGCTTGATCTGGTAGCACAAAAGGTCAGATATGGGACACTGCACCTTCATATTCCTTTTGAAAGCGTGGGCGGTCACCCATATATACAGCACCGGTAGGCAGCAGATCAGCTTCTTCCCCTTCCCCTCATGGCAAAGGTTCAAGGTATAATAAACGTCGGCTAGCAGAGCAGTGACAGGGTTCTCAACCCTATTCTTCCGAGCCAAGAAGATATCAACAACGTTTAAATCCACGAAGTCTTCTATGCCCGGAAAGAGTACCGGCCCATAAATGGTGAGGGCTAGTACGTCCATGTAAGTATCCCACTGGTGGCTGTTAGCTAGATGCTGCATGTAGGCCTCTAAGAACCCTCGGGTGAACCCCTTGGCTTGATTCTTCCCTTGGTAATCTGTTAGCCGGTCACCAGATGGTAGACCCAAAGCCTGTGCCGCAGCTCGGAACGAGGCGTGGTGCTCCAGATGGTTGTAAGGTCTACACCCCTCCAAAGGCAAGTCCAGGATCTGTTCAAACTCTTCAAGGGTGGGTGCCAACTGGAAATCAGAGAAAGTGAAGCACCGGAGAGGGGGGTCGTAATACTGTACCATCGCCGTGAGGGCCCCCTCTTGTACCCTAACTTTCAGCAGTTTTAACACATTGCTGTACCTTTTGACGAATGACATCTGCTGGATGCTCGTCAACCTATTCCCGAAGGCTTCTAAACTAGTGAAGTTTGTCAGCTTGATCCCAACCCGTCTTGTTTTTCTCAACTGCCTGGATTCTGCATTAATTTCCACTTTACCTCTTTCAATAGTCAATGAGAACCTGGTCCCTCAAAGTGGAAACAAAAGAAAAGGAAAAAGACAAAAATAAACATGTTAAACTCTTGACGAAAATGAAACAAATGCATGAAAAAAAATAGAAAAACGATAAGATGACTTTATGATACAAATGTTACACATATCCCCTTTTTTCTCTTTTCTCCCCTTTTCTTCTCTTTTTGTTCCTTCACTCTTTTCATTTTTTTTTCTTTCTTTACTTTTCGTTTCCTTCCCCTTTTTTTCTCTTTTTCTTTTTCTTTTTCTTCTTTTTTTCTTTATTTTCCACTTTCTCTCTCTTCCTCTTTATTTTTCATTTTCTCTCTCTTCATCTTTATTTTTCATTTTCTCTCTCTCCAAATTTTCCATATCCTTCCTTTTTCTTTATCACCCCAATCACAGATAGAGATGAAACAAACTAGAGTCGGTGACGAGTGCCCTCCTTTTATCCTACTCGGGTAACTTGTCCTAGGGATCTATGGCCTTTTATGCATGAACCTCTAATAAGGTGGTCAATAATCCTGAGGTGTAAAAGGTCACTAGAGCCAAGTTCCAGTCCGTAATGCTTGCCACAACAGTAGAAAAAGCTACCAGCTGTAGGGAATTACGAATAGGACGCACTCTAGCTGGGATTTTCGTGATAGTCAAACAGGACGTAGGCCCCAAAGTGACACCACTAGATCCCTCTAATCCTAGGCAGCACTCGGACCCGGGTACAAGGCCCCACTCATGACAAAATGTATATGAAATGCATGGAGGGCATATTATTTTGGGAAACCTGCAATTGGGGAATTTACGTATATATGCGTAATTTAAAACAAGCATATTCACCTATCCTGTGGTCACATATAGAGTAAAAAAACAAGGAATAGATAAACGAATAAATAAGTCGTGCACAAATAAATAGAAAAGGGATAAAAACAACACACATTCAACTAAACGGGCTTGACTCTCTAGATATCCCTAGTGGAGTCGCCATTTGTCGCAACCGTAATTCCGACAAGACGACGAACTCGCTAAAATTTGGAAATAGAGTTTTATTTGATTATGTGGAGTCGCCACCAAATTTTTATTTTAAGGGAAAAAGATTTGGTAAAAAACCCTGACTCGAGGATGGGATCCGAAGTTCGGGAGTCAGTTACGAATGGGGAAGGTGTTAGGCACCCCACTCGCCCGTTCCGAAGAACGGTACCCTTAAACTGAGTGTGTGATTATTTGAAACTTGTCTGATCCCTTTAATTAGAGTGAGAATAAATACTTGATGGAGGTTAGCCTGACAGGACTTGATCCTGCTCCTACGTATTCCCCGGTGCAATGGGAAATTCAAGGCTTACGTAGTTCTGGTTTGATTTGAAGGCTCGACCTTGGAATGGAGTTTAAATTGAAAAGAGAACGCATTGTTTCTTTTTTTTTAAATATTTGGAGGGTACAATCTCAATCCACCTATGCATAGGGCCCAAGACAACTACGGCTGCACTTGGACCCGTACGGGCCTCTAAACAACGAACGACAGAAGAAGCTACCAGTTCGTTTTCAGGGACCGTTGCGTGAGATTAAGGAAAGAAAAAAATGAGATTTTTATTTAATCGAAGAAAGGAAAGGCAACCTATCCACGTGTACATAAAAGCCCAAGACAATTACGGTTGCACTTTGGACTATCTAACTCTAAACAACGAACGACAGAAAAAGGTACCAGTTCGTTTTTAGGGCCCATTGCGTGAGATTAAGGAATGCAAAAATGAGTTTTTATTTGATCGAAAAAAGGGAAGGCAATCCCAATCCACATATGCACAAGGCCCAAGACAACTACGGCTGCACTTGGACCCATACGAACCTCTAAATAGCGAACAGCAGAAAAAGCTACCAGTTCGCTTTTAGGGCCCATTGCGTAAGATTAAGGAATGCAAAAATGAGTTTTTATTTGTTTGAAAAAGGGGAAGGCAATCCCAATCCACATATGCACAAGACCCAAGACAACTACGGCTGGACTTGGACCCATACGGACCTCTAAATAGCGAACATCAGAAAAAGCTACCAGTTCGCTTTTAGGGCCCGTTGCGTGAGCTTAAGGAATGCAAAATAATGAGATTTTTTAGAAAGAGTTTTTGTTGATTGTGATTGTTGGAAGTGCGGGGAGGCTTAAGCAAACTTGAGGAGGTCTAGTGGTCAAACTGTAATTATGGGAAATATTGGGGCCAAATTGCAAATATGAAAAGTTTAGGGGTCAAAATGTAAATATGAAAAGTTTGGGGTCAAAATGTAAATATAAAAAGTTCGAGGGTCAAAACACAAATTATAGGAGTTGAGGGACCTACTTGCAATTTTAGGAAGTTGGAGAACCTACTTGCAATTTTAGAAAGTTTTAAGGAATTAGATGAAATTGCTAAGTGGCCTTCTTCTCCATCTCACTGTTACTGCATTCATGGCGTTGGCTTTGTGGCTGCGCTTTTAATTCCTGGGCGTTGGTACCTACATCGGGAGCGCGCATATCAAGGGCACCAACTTTGGGTGTCTTCCAGCCTTCCTCATTCCAGCTCTCTCAGCTTCCATGGCCATGTTTGTAGGAGTGATTCAGCCTACTCTCTCTCCATCTTCGTACGTCGGGGTAGAAGACCTCCATGTTTTGCCGTCGTGGCCAGTCGTGCACCCTTGCGTCATGGTATTATGAGATGCTGAATTAAATCCAACTTCGTTAACAGCGTGAAATTCCGCTTCCTCCACCTTTCTGCTCTCGGAATGGACATCGACTAGAGCCATTGAAACAAATAAAGCCAGGTTGATAAGGTTGTTTGCAGCCATCACAATCTGGTCCAACCCCTAATTCCCATACTTCCACACTCGAAATCGTTCTCCCCACCCGCACGGGCCACCAGCTGCACGTACTATAACAAATATCTAGCGCTCACATGGTACCCGCGATCTGACCCTACCCACAAAGCAGGTGCTAGCTTCTCAAACTCCGCCCTTCCGGAGATGCTCGGGTGTTGTCTCGTTACATGCGATCGCACCCGGATTGTCATCACAAGAAAACAATTTCATGGCGTAAGTTCGAGCTTGGTTCAACTACCATTCAACAACAGTCCCATCAATTTCCATGAGAGTTTTCAGCAAGTGATGGCACCATGGAGTAGCCTAGTTCGGTGTAGCCTAGAGGAGAGAAACGAAGCCTTCTTTTCAAAACCAACATCCCCATGAGCCTTCATCCTCGCGCTCAAGAGGACCAGAACCTTCACGGGTCCCCCATCAAATAGAGCTCGTGCTTCACCGATTCGTTGAAACTTGGTGTGCCTGTTTGTCAAGGCATCAACCACAAATATGTCCCACTCTAAACCAACCTTGACGGCGTAGCCATGGGGTCCCGGAAGCGAATGGAGAAGCGGAGAGTAAACATATTACGAACATGGGGGGTGTAATGTGACGAGTGGTCAACGCCACAGGCTGACGAAGGAGACGGAAAGGTAAGAAGAAGTCGTCACAAGTTTCCTTCGCGTTAGCCTAGGCGGGGAGCATGGCAAACCGTTTGATGAGCAGAGGAGGGCGAACCGCCTTTGGCGTGCATGGTGATCAGGTTGTTGGTTAGGGAACGATCGAGATGGAGCCCTGTTGCTAAGGTGGCCGCATGAGCGTGTCTGCCGAAGGGAAGGTCGGGAGTGGCGATGGCGTTGCAGAGAATGGCGAACCATCGAGGGAGAGATGTAGGGGGGAAGAAAGAAGGGGAGTGGCTGAGGCGAGCGTATGGGATCACTAGATTGAGGCTGGGAGCGTATGCGAGTAGGGTCAATGTCGTGCTCCTCCTGAAACGTTCCATAACTCCCTCATGGTTGGTTACTATTTGTCATTATGAATGAAGCTTGGAGTATCTAGCGGTATAAGAATTAACAGACATATACATGGTCATGGCATGCAAGGAAGTTGCGGAAATTGGCCAATTGAGAGAGAGAGTAATAATGGAACCCAGGGATTTTTATCATATATATTTTTACTTTTTCGAATCTGGCATGGGTTTGCTTGGATTGTTAGGATCGTTCGGGCGGTGAACTAACTTACCAATTTAATTTCATTGATTTATGAGGAGGTTAGCGTCGGGCTAGGGGTTAGAGAGCTCATGAAATTGTACATCTCTGTTCAGATCGGGAGCCGTGGGTGTTATAAATCAGTGTATGCGATCCAATTATATCTAAGAGGCATATCAGCGCACACCAAACAGAATCACAATATGAACATTGGCTAGAGTTACACGTGCTCATCCATCATAATCAGTAGGTCACACAATTCCATAGCACACACATAACTCGAAAATTGTAAGCAATGTACATAGATTATAGCATAGCCTTTTGGTTCTGGAAGCGATAAAGAGAGAATGACTAACCTCAGCGATGCCGACGAGAAGCAGCGCTGCGATCCAGCGCGTGAGGTGCTTGGTTCAAGACGTGATCCCTTCGACTACGCGAGCTCTCTTTCCTTTCCAAAGCTTCCCCCAAAAGCCAGCAAAGAGAAAAATCCCCTACCCCGTTGTCTCTATTTATAGCCCCCTTTTCGCTCTTTTCCTTTTCGCGTTTTCCTATTTTTTATTCTCCTTTTTTTCATTTATTTATTTATTTCGACCATTTTTATTTTATTTATATATATGTATATTTCATATTTTTATTTTTATTTTTCTATTCTCTTCTTTCATTTTTTTTTATTATTTTTCTTATATTATATTATTATTATTTTTATTATTTTTTTTCGCATTCTTATTTGACTATTATCTTCAATTTCTTCTTTTTTCCGATTTTCGTTTCATCTCCTTTTTAATTTAATCTTTGCTTATATTTTTTGTTTGATTTTTCCTTGTTTATTTATATTATTTTTTATCTATCTTCATTTATTATTTATTTTTTATTATTCTTATTTTTATCACTTTTTGCTTTTATGCTTTATTTACCATCGTACCTTCCCCTTTTTTGTTTTTTCGCCATTCTTTTTATTTATTATTTTTATGCTTTTTGTTTGTTTCCTTATTTATTATTTGATTTAGTGCATATTTCTTGGTTAATTTTAACCATTAATTTAGAAGTGGGGTCTCGGACATAATTGAGTGTTTACAAAGAAGATGATACAACTACTACATTAATATTTATAATTATTAAAAACTCATTAAAGACCCAAGTATATGTAGAGAAAGAATATGAGCACAATTAGCCAACCTAAGATGTATAACTATGTCCGATTATAGATGGTACAAGGACGTATTTATATCAAAAGTTATGATAAGAGAAGATGCATGAACACTATATTAGAAAGAAAGGTTTGTCGCAACACTATCAAGATTATTCGCAAAAAAATTAATCTAAAAGTTACAATACGATAACTAACATTTGGACAACTCCACAATACTACTATATAAAAAGGAATACAAATATGTACGGATGAAAAGATATAGAATAACATATGGAAAGAAAAATTAAATAATAGAAGAGAATTAGGAACATTCTACCAACAATATGACATGTAGCCATTAAAAGCCGCAAGTAGACAGCATAGAAGACAAATAAAGAAACAAACAAGTAGGCTTAAAAAATCATCCAATTTTAAGAAAATAAAACTTTTAATCAAAATAATAACTACAAAAAGACTAAACCTAAAAAACTTATTAAGAAAGATAATGTATGCTGGAGATATGGGAACCATGAGCATTACTTCAGAAATTGTAAAGTACAAAAAAAAAATAATGAAATAAAAGATGAAGATCTAAAACAAACACTATTAAGCATAATAATAAACTTTGACCCTGAACCAGAAACAGAAGACAACAAAAAGTCAAAGGAAAATGCACAAGATAACGAGATATATCAAATAGATAATGACTTAGCAAGAGAATCTGAAAAATATTGAAGAAGATGAAAGTTATTGTTTAGGACCAAGATTATGCAATTGTGAAAATTATATTGAAGAAATGATAGATGTACTAACCCAAGACAAAACAGTAACTTTAATTCCCATAATAGATAAATTATAAGATTCCTCCCTTAGAAAAGAATTTCTACAACAACTAAATGAATTAATTAAAAAATAAGAACAAAATGTAGGAGAAATTAAACTAGTAGAAATAAAAGAAGTATATGAAACATTCAAACAACCTAAAGAAGAAGTATCCATAAAAAAATTACAGAATGAAATAAAAATATTAAAACAAGAAATAATATAGATGACATAATAGAATATTTCATTAGAATACAAGTTACTTAAACTAGAAGGTGAACCGATTATCAGGGAAAAAAGGAAGAATAGAAAAGAATAACAATACAAAATTAGAACAATTTACAATTAGAAAAGAATACCAATGACAACTTTGGTACTCTCCGGCAGGTCGTGGTTTGTGTAGGGTTCCTTATTTTATCTTATCCTGATCCTTAAGAAATTTCATTATCATTTCCACTTTTCGATTTATTTAACCTCAGCTGTGAAGATCAGGACCACCTCCATTGGTTCATATCAAATATGAACCTTGATACCACTTTGTGTGATCAAGTCCACCTAAAAAAAGACATAACTCGAAGAGAAGACTCATTAGAAAGAGGAAGGTTAAAAAAAGATAAAAGAGGTAATTGGAATTCTCATAAATGCACTTTCTAGAAAAAGTGGAAGATATGATCGTGATTTTTATGGACGTAAATCAAGAAGATCTCTATGAAAGGACTTTTAAGAAGATATTTTATTTATTTTCTTAGATTTAGTTTTCAATTGTTAAGATTTGATTAAATCATTTGACTAATATTTGTTAAGATTTAATTAGGATTATGTTAAATATTTGAATTATATTATAGATAGATGCTATTAGGATTTAGTCATGGTTTCCTTATATTAATAATTGCATAAGTATAAATAGCTCTTCTATGAGCAATGGATGAAGATTATTGATGAATAATAGTATTTTCTCTTTGAGAGTTTTTCATGTCTGTGTGAATTGATTTCCTTGGTTCCTGGGCAAAGAGCTACCATTGATAAGTTTGGTTCTTTTGGTAGGTCGCGGTAAGGGTCACGTTCCTCTTGATAACTTCGATGCTCTCCAGCAGGTTGTGATTTGTGTCGAGTTCCTTATTTTATCTTATCCTCATCCTTAAGACATTCCATTATCATTTCCGCTTTCCGATTTATTTAACCTACACCATGAAGATCGGGACCACCTCCATCGATTCATATCAGATATGAACCTTGATACCACTTTGCATGATCAAGTCCACTTAGAAAAAGACGTAACTCGGAGAGAAGACTCATGAAAAAGAGGAAGGTTAAAAAATGATAAAAGACGTCATTGTAATCCTCACAAATGCACTTTCAAGAAAAAGTGGAAGATATGATCGCGATTTTTATGGACGCAAATCAAGAAGATGTCTACGAAAGGACTTTTAAGAAGATATTTTATTTATTTTATTAGATTTAGTTTTCAATTGTTAGGATTTGATTAAATTATTTGACTAAGATTTGTTAAGATTTAATTAGGATTATGTTAAATATTTGAATTATATTATAGAGAGATGCTATTAAGATTTAATTATGGTTTCCTTATATTAATAATTGCACAAGTATAAATCGCTCTTCTATGAGCAATGGATGAAGATTATTGATGAATAATAGTATTTTCTCTTTGAGAGCTTTTCATCTCTGTGTGAGTTGATTTCCTTGGTTCTTGGGCAAAGAACTACCCTTGATAAGGTTGGTTCTTCTAGTAGGTCACGGTAAGGGTCACGTTCCTCTTGATAACTTCGGTGCTCTTTGACTGGTCACGGTTTGTGTTGGGTTCCTTATTTTATCTTATCCTGATCCTCAAGACATTCGATTATCGTTTTCACTTTTTGATTTATTTAACCTACACCGTGAAGATCAGGACCACCTCCATCGATTCATATTAGTTGGTATCAAGAGCTATTGGTTGCCACAATAGGTATTTTATATAATTTTTATATTTATCCATAAAAAAAGAAAAAAAAATATAGGTATATTTAAAAAAGTTGTGAAAAAAAAAGTTACAAAAAAAGGGTTAACAAAATATAAGTGAAAAAAAATATATTCATATGGCAGAAAATCAAGAGGTTGAACAAGGATTAAATACCTTCCAAATGCAAGGATTGGTAAATCAATTGGAAAGGTTAATTGATAGAAGAATAGAGGAAGTTTATGAATGAATAAATCATGTGGAGGATCGAGTTGTGCAACATAATCGACTTTATCAAAGTTGAGACAATCGATATGACGTTGATTCAGAGCATCAATATGAGGAGAATGAAGATCAGTGAAGGAGACGAACATTTGAGCATAATAATACAAGGAAACATAGAGATAGAAGGGATGATATTGGTGGAATTAAAACCAAAGTTCCCTCATTCCAAGGAAAGAATGATCCAGAGGCATATTTAGAGTGGGAGATGAGAGTAGAACAAATTTTCTCATGCCACAACTATTCTCAAAGTAAAAAGGTAAAACTTGCAACTTTTGATTTTACTAACTATGCTATTGTGTGGTGGGATCAGATGCAAAAATAAAGAGATCAATATGGTGAACAACCTATCACCACTTGGGAAGAGATGAAAGCAATAATGAGAAGACGATTTATTCCATCTTATTATCATAGAGAACTCCATAACAAACTGCAACGTCTCACTCAAGGATCAAGAAGTGTAGATGAGTATCATAAAGAGATGGAGATTACCATGATTCAAGCCAATATAGTGGAGGATCGAGAAGCAACCATGGCACATTTCTTGCATGGACTAAATTGTGTATAGCTGATGTTGTGGAGATGTATCATTATGTCAAGCTTCAGGAAATGGTACATCAAGCCATCAAGGTAGAACAACAACTCAAAAGAAGAAATAACATGAGAAAGCATTCCTATTCAAATTCTCTTAATTCATGGAAGAGTTATTCAGTGCATAACATCACTTTAGCTTCATATTCTAAAAAGGCTGATTACAAGAAAGGTAAATTTGATATCCATTCAAGTAAAACTCAACTTAAGCCTAATTCTTTTAGGAATCGAGATATAAAGTGTTTCAAATGTCAAGGAAGAGGACACATTGGCGGTGAGTGCCCAAATAAACATGTTCTGATCATTAACAACAACGGAGATTTGGAAACTAAAGAAGTAATAGAAGAGGAAGAAAATTCATCTAGTGATGAATGTGAAGGTCCTGTAGAAGGAGAACTTTTAGTGATTAGAAAAGCACTCAACATTCAAGTAATGGAAGAAGAGAACAAACAAAGAGAGAATTTATTCCACACAGATTCTCTAATTCAGAACAAGGTATGCAGTGTAATCATTGATGGTGGATGTTGTAGTAATGTGGCAAGTGTTGAGTTAGTGGAAAAGTTGAGCCTACCAACATTCAAGCATAATAATCCATATAAGCTGCAATGGCTCAATGATTGTGGTGAGTTGAAGGTAAAAAAATAGGTGAAAATGATTTTCTCTATGGGGAAGTATAAGGATAAAATAATATGTGACATTGTTCTTATGAAAGCATGTCATCTTTTGTTAGGAAGACCTTGGCAGTATGACAAAAGTTACACATGATGGATTTTTAAATCGTTATTCTTTTGTACTAAAAGAAGAACCAATAACCCTTCTCCCTATGACACCATTACAAATATTGAAGGATCAAATTAAACAAAAGAAGAAGGATGATAATGAAGAGTCGAGGACGACTCTATTTCAAGAAGGGGAGAATGATATGAACCTTGATACCACTTTGCATGATCAAGTCCACCTAGAAAAAGACGTAACTCAAAGAGAAGACTCATTGAAAAAAGGAAGGTTAGAAAAAGATAAAAAAGGTAATTGGAGTCTATGTAAATACACTTTCAAGAAAAAGCGGCAGATATGATCGTGATTTTTATGGATGCAAATCAAGAAGATCTCTACGAAAGGACTTTTAACAAGATGTTTTATTTATTTTATTAGATTTAGTTTTCAATTGTTAGGATTTGATTAAATTATTTGACTAAGATTTGTTAAGATTTCACTAGGATTATGTTAAATATTTGAATTATATTATAGATAGATGTTATTAGGATTTATTTATGGTTTTCTTATATTAGTAATTGCACAAGTATAAATAGCTCTTCTATGAGCAATGAATGAAGATTATTGATGAATAATAGTATTTTCTCTTTGAGAGTTTTCCATCTCTGTGTGAGTTGATTCCCTTGGTTCTTGGGCAAAGAACTACCCTTGATAAGGCTGGTTCTTCCAGCAGGTCGCGGTAACGGTCACGTTCCTTTTGATAACTTCGGTGCTCTCCGGCAGGTTGTGGTTTGTGTCGGGTTCCTTATTTTATCTTATCCTGATCCTCAAGACATTCTATTACTGTTTTTGCTTTATGATTTATTTAACCTACGCCATGAAAATCGGGACCACCTCCATTGATTCATATAAAAAATATTGTCTCCTCTTGTGTCTTGGAATTTCTAACCTAGTAGCATCACTAAAAGTAGCAATAGATGCCTGTGATCTTGGGTATGGAGGCTTTCTCAAACAAATCCTTCCCTTAAACTTCAAAAGAATAAATTGTTAAATATCATTCAGGCACATGGCACCCAGCCCAACAAAAGTATTCAACAATTAAAAAAGAAATCTTATTAATAGTTCTATGTATCACTAAATTCTAGGATGACTTATTTAATAAAAAATTCTTAGTAAGAACAGATTGCAAGACTGCCCTAAATTTTCTTCAAAATGATTTTAAAAACTTAGTCTGAAAACATATTTTTGTTAGACGGCAGACCATTTTATCATGCTTTAATTTTCACATTTTACATATCAAAGGAGAAAAGAATGCCTTATCTGACTTTCTTACTAGATAAATTTTTTAGAGAACAACTCAATATGAGTAAGAATCTGATTACAAGTGAACATTATGGCCTTCCAATAGACCATATACAAGAAGGATCATATATAAAAGCCTCACCAACTGTAACTAAGCCCCTTACCATGCCTCAAATAATTAAAAGTAGACCAGTAACAAATACAAGCAACTCATCAAAATCAATAATACCAATTCAGAATAAATTTGTAGCTCTACAACCATTAAAATCATCAAACTTATTTACTAGCATAACTTCAAAAGTAGATAATAACAATATCATGAAAATCTTGAGACATGGCTGATTTGTGCCATAGAAAAAGAATGGTTCAATATAGACTAAAAAATCATGTATAAAAGAATATTTCCAAAACCCTTTCATTACATCCCACACATCCTCTAAAAGCTAGAATATTTTACAAATTTATTCTAGTTGACACAAAATCCATTGAATTACATCACCATGAAAACCCTATTACGGATCAAATCTTATTTTCAAAAGTTAAGATTACAAAAATCATCACCCTTAAATAATGGAACCAAAACCTATATGAAGCCAAACATTTACTATAAAATTTGAGCCTCAAACCTATAATTATTATGATTACATAGATGCATGGCATCATGTATTATTTATCTCCTAGTTTGCATTCATGGTTTTTCCGCAATAATTTCATTACAATTTCCAAAATGGTTTGTAAAATGGTTCGTAGATGTCGGACCAATCTAGATATTCTTCCAAAATAAGCCTCACTTAGTTTTGAATATTTTAAAAGAAAATCAATATTTTTAAAAGAATACCAATTCATGGCATACATTGCAATAATAGGTATTTTCTGGATCATGTCATGGGATTAAAATGTAGCAAAATTAGCAGAAAACACAAGCGTACAACTCCTAGTATGAGTCATTAAGGTAAAATGGTGGAATAACTTTGACATTAGTAAAATCAGTAAAAAAGCAATAGACAAATGGATATAATATTCACAGATAAAGAAATTTAGTCCACCAACTAGCTACACTTCTACTACCTGAAAAGAAGTTCAATGTGAATCATAATTCCTAGCGAAAAAGAGGCAAATAATAGTAGCCCTAACAGTAAAAGCAATATTGACCAAATCTCAAAAAGATGAAGAAGTTGGGTCTAGCCCTAAAAATTATTATTACGAAGACTAAGAGGATCGATATGAACCCATAAATTAAAATAAGAGTTTGAAAAAAAAGGAAGGGAGAGAGAAAAACAAAAAGACAAAAGACATCGCCCAAAGTAAACCTCTCCATCAGAAAAGAAGAAATAACTCTAAAACCTTTGTTAGCACCAAGACATCTGTCACAAAATAACATCTCTACAACAACACAAGTAGACCTCATAACTTGTACCAACGAGAATCAATGCAAACCTCATAAATTTTACCACCATAATGAAAAATGTCTATTATTTCCCAAAGACTGACGAACTTATGAAGGGACCTCTCATCCATTATAAAAAGAGGAAGAGCATTCACTAGAAGATGTCAAAAACAAAAAATGAAAAGCAAAGAAAATATTTGTATATAACTCACCTTTTTATCACTCTTTCCATTGTAAACATTTTTGTTCCTACTTTCTAGTTTCTACTCAGTCTGTAATCACTTATTAGCATACCAACCATCTTTGAAGCTTTTACTAGAGTTTCTTGGTAGCAATCTTTGTAAGTTATCATCTTTAAATATCTTTAATTAAAAATACCATTAACGTGTTATGAATTTCATTAACCTATTTATTTTTGCCAGCATTATATGCGTGTTTTTTATATTATTCGAATATTATATTTTTCCTTCTTGTTTTAAATTATACTCTAAACTTTATTGCATATTTTTATGGATTATTTTTCCCATTTACGTCCACTTCCCTATCCCTATATTTGATTTTTTATAGTCTGTTATCTGAGCCTAAGTCAAGAGGGATCCTAACATAAGCTTTGGGTTTAGGTTGGGCACTTAACCTGAAAGTAGTTTATTGTAACAGTGCCAAACGTTTATACATTGGTCAACCCAAATAGTGATCCTTGTCATTAAGACTCCTATAAACATGTTCTTTAATTGAAAGACGTAAAAGTTAGGAGAATCATGTTAAACATGAAAAATGAACTAAATGGCTTAAGTTAGCTAGGTGATCGATTGCTTCTCTATATATATTGTGAAGAGAGGCTTACAAAGTTCTAATTCAGAAGTTCTTGTATATTTTTTATGATAGCAAAGCAAGTATGGTTCATATTTTGATCTAACCATGATAGTTATCAATTTGTGAGATACAAACTTCAATCCAAAATTAAAATAAATAAACTATCCTATTATAACAAATACTTCAAAATTAAAGAAAAGTCCAAAAAAAAAAAATTCAAACAAAAAATTGTAGTCAATAAGATGTATAACCACTAATGTTAGGAGTTTCTATCAACAGAAAAATACTAGTTCGACAGGTTCAATTGTTAATGTAATGAAGAGGAAAGGGGCTGAAAGTACTCAAATATTTTATTGCAGTCTAATTTTTCCATACAACCAAAATGTGCTCTATTTATTAAACCAAAATATAACTTATGAAAGTTAAAAAGACATAACCAATAAATTCTTATAGAATTCTAAATAAATTGACATTGTAACGGATTCTTAAAATTGTTTTAAACCATATTAAAATATTGAAACATAATAGAAATAACAATTATGTCTAACATTTCCTCCCTTAAATTGAAATCAGTTATTCAGTTTAATCAAAATTTTCAATGATAAAAACTCCAAGCAACCTCTTTAATTTTTGAAATATGGGAAACTTCATTGGTTTTGTCATTATCTTTGCAATTTGATCTTCACTCTTACAATTTACAAGATCAATCACTTCATCCTTTATGAGGTCTCTTAGAAAATGAAACCTTACATCAATATGCTTACTTCTTCCATGTAAAACTAGATTTTTTTTAGAGAGTTTGATGGTAGAAACATTATCACAATAAATTGCAGCTGCTCTAATTTTCTTGAAATACAATTCTTCAAGTGTTCTTCTTAGCCAAATTACTTGATAGGCACAAGCTGTTGCAGCTACAAACTTTGCTTCAGTTGTTCATAAAGTGACAATCTCTTGCTTTTTTAAGGACCATGAGACTACTCCCGAACCAAACATAAAAACATAACCAAAGGTTCTCTTCTTATCATCCAAGTCCCCAACATAATCACTATTAACAAGTTTGAACAAATTTGATTTTTCACCTTTTTTAGAAAACAAGCCATAATCAACAATTCATTGCAAATAACGAAAAGAATTTTTTTTGCAATAAGAAAACGCATCTCCTTGGGACATTCCATGTACCTACTCACAAGACTTATTGCATGCATGAGATCTAGCCTTGTAGTAGTCAAATACATTAAACTTCCAACAGTTTGCTTGTAAAGGGTGCTATCAACCATTTTTCCTCCTAGATTTTTAACAAGTTTTAAACTAGCCTCAATTGGTGAGTTAACAAAATTACAATTCTTCATCTAAAACCTATCTAAGATTTCTATAGCATACTTCTTTTAAGAAATAAAAATTCCATCCACAGACTGCACCACTTCAATGCCAAGAAAGTAATGCATCCTTCTAAGATCAGCCATGTCAAGCTCAAGCATCATGGATTGCTTAAATCCCTCAAAAATAGAAATGTCATCTCCAGTATAAATCAACTTCTCAACATACAATCACACAATAAGAATGTTACCTCTTTCTCCATATTTAAGAAAAAAGTGTATGCTCATATGGACATTTGTTAAACCTTCCTTCAAAAAATAAGCTTTAATACGACTATACTAAGCACATGGAGCTTATTTTAGTCCATATAAAGAATTTTTAAGTTTATAAACCTTCACTTCCAAGCTTCACACAGACAGGAGGTTGATCAACAAATACTTGTTCTTAAAGATCACCATGCAAGAAAGTTGACTTCACATCTAATTGGTATATTGGTCATGATTGTTGTGCTACTAGTGCAATTACTAGTTTGACTGTATCTTGTCATACAACAGGAACAAAGACTTCTTTTTAATCCACCCCAAACTCCTGCTTATAACCTTTGACAACTAGGCGTGCCTTGTATTTGTCAACTTCTCCATTCTCCTTCAATTTTGTCTTGTAAACCCATTTAACACCAATTGTTTTCTTCCCCTCTAGAAGATTAAGCAACTTCCATGTGTTATTTTTTTCAATTGCTATAATTTTTCATCCATTTATTTCCTCCATTTGGCTTTTTTAATAGCCACCTCAAAAGTGGTAGGATCACAATTTGAAAATAAAGCAAAGTGCATAAGTGGGTCTTCGGAATGATCAATACCAGTTACCTCATAATCAGCCATCCAAAAATTAGTCTTTTGATTGCCCAATAGGGTGTTTTGATCCACTTGATACATACCTTCCTGTTGTGAGTCCCTTTTTTTAATGTGTTTGTCGGTAGACCTCCACTGGTTGCTATTAGCAGCCAAGTTTCCTATGATTTTCCTTGTGTCTTCCAGAGGGTTGTGTAGGATACCCTTTTGTAGAGGATGCATTGATTACAACCTTATTGGCATAGGAAAGGATGTTGTAGAAGATCTACATGAGATGGGATGTCTAGTACCCATGATGTGGGCACTTCTGGAGAAGATTCTGAAAAACAGTCTCATGCCTTGTACAAGGAATCATTCTCATATTGTGTGAACCGACGATCTCTATTATGATCTTGGATTGCATAGAATGTGGGACATATTACGTCATAAAGAGACATTGAAGTTGATCTCAAGATATGATGGATCCTTTTGGCAAGGAGTTGAGCCTATTATTCACCTTCTTAGTGATGGAGAAGGGAAACAACTATAGTTTAATGACGTCTTGTGAGGTGTTATTTATCTTTATGGTGTTCATCAGCCTCGAGAAATTTTTTATATGAAGGTGTGGATCCTTTGAGGCTGTCGTAACCGTAATTACAATGAAATGACGAACGCTCCGAAATTTTTTAGAAATGAATTTAATTTGATTATGGAGCCACCACCAAATTTTATTTTAAGGGAAAATATATGGAAAAACCCTAACTTGAGGAAGAAATCTAGGTTCGGGAGTCGGTTACGAGTGGGGAAGGTATTAAGCACCCTACTCACCCGCTCAAAAGAACGGTGCCCTTAAACTGAGTGTGTGATTTTGATATTTTTGAAAACTGTTTGATCCCTTTAAATAGAATAGAAATAAATAGGTTTGGAAAATAGCCTGACAGGACTTGATCTTGCTCCTACGTATTCCTTGGTGCAATGGAAAATTCAAGGCTACGTAGTTCTGGTTAAGGACTTGATCCTTAAGAAGGTTTTGTAAAGAGTATGAAATCTGTATTGAATGGAAAAGCATTTGAGTGTTTTGATCGTTTTACTTTGAAGAAAGGGGAGAAAGAACACCCTTGATCCAATGCACAAAGTTAGAGGCCAATGAAGGTTGCACTGCGACTCATATGACTCAAAATATTGAAAGACAGGGTATGCTACACTTTCAAATTCGAAGCTCATTGCGTGAGATCTAGGATCGTATAAAACTTTGGCAAGTATTTGAAAAAAATAATCTTTTGAAGAAAGATTGAGAAATGAAGATCTTTGACCCACATGCACAGATTCAGAGATAAACGAAGGTTGCACTGCGACTCATATGACTCTCCAAATATTGAAAGACAAGGTATGCTGCATTTTCAAATTCAAAGCTCATTGCGTGAGATCTAGGATCATATATATAAAAAAGTTGGACTTAATTTTAAAATAACAGGAATAAAAAAGGAGTTGGGCTTGACCCAAATTAAGCAAAAATAAATTTGATTTCAAAAAATGGAGAATTGGGCTTGACCCAAAAGAAGATGGATTGAAAAAATACATTGGGCTTGATTTCAATTTGAAAGAAAAGAAATTGGAATTGATCCAAAAATAAAAAAAAAAGTTGGTTACAAGAAAAAAAGGAATTGGGCTTGACCCAAATTAATTATTAAAACAAGTAGAAGAATTTATGTTGGTGTAAACACCCAATTATGTCCGAGGCCCCATTTTAAAATTAATTAGCAAATAAATAATTATTTAAACAATAAAATTGAAAAAAAATGAAGAAAAGAAATAAAAAACAAATAACAGAAATATTAACAGAAAAGCAAACAAATAAGCGAGAAATGACAAAAAATACAACAATAAATATAATTAAAAATAAAAATTGAAAATATAAAAAAACTAACAAAGAGAAAGAAAAAAGTAAAATCGAAAAAATAAAGTGAAAAAATAAAAGAAATGAAATGAAAAAGCAAACAAACATAAAAATAACAAAGAATAAAAATATAAACAATAATAAAAATAAGGAAAAGTAATAATAATAAAGGAAAAAAAACAAAATAATAATAATAATAAAAATAATAAAATAGAAGTAATGTAAATGACCGAATTAATAAAAAAGGAAATTGGGGGGTTCAAAAAGACGGAGTTAGATAGTGAAGTTGGGATCGGTTAGGAGAGCATATAAATAGAGAGAATGTAGCTGAGAAAAAGGGGTTTTTTTTGGAAGAGATTTTGGGGAGAAAAGAGCGAGACTCGGTTAAAGGTTAAATGATAGACGTCTTCCACTTGGGCTTGGAAGTTCTCAAATTCTCAGGAGCGTTTCTTGGCAATTTCATGGATCCAACGCCTTCTACTCCATTCGGCTCCAGCGTCCGTGCTCCCTTATCCATCACCTGAATTTCAATCCTCAATTGCGATTGAGAAAGATCTCTTGTGCAATCCTATAGAGGTTAGCGTTTCTACTTCATCTTGATATCGTAGGCAGTACATTCTAGAATCGTTTCACTCAATCAATGGCTAGGTAACGATAGGTAATGAAGAAGAAATTTTAAACAAGAATCACATAGACTTGAATCAATTTGAATGAGGAAAAGGAAAATCATATTATAACTATGAATCTTAATGGATATTCTGTATAATCAATGAATTAATATTGCTTGATGTCTATCGCTAATTAGAAAGCCTATAGTAGGAGTAAACACAATCCCTGTGCTTGGATTTGATTTAGCATCACTAGGCAAATCCCTTCGGATGTACATGTGAAATTGCGTAGCCAATGCATTAAGCATGCAGAAATAGATATAGGTTCTTGAATAATGTTTTTGTGAAAACCAAGCCATAGTTTAGATAAGCCTAATCTAAGTGTAAAAGCGCATTTGAATCTAAAATCACCTTTGTCTAAAGCCGTAGTATGGCTCATTTGAAAAACCACCTGAAAGCTAGAGATCTGAAGCCACAAGGGGGGGCGAAGTCTTGATATAGTAGCCAAATAGCTTTGGCGAAGGCCAAGAATAATGAACTATCAAAGGATTCCTCTGGAGTATAGGTTGAAAACAGAGTAAAGAAGAGTAGTATCGAACCCACACTAACTCTTAGCAGAGTATGTTAAGAATGATAGTAGACGAAGGCTTCGGTTGGTTGGACTTGAAAGGGGGAAACTCCTTGAATCTTCCCCTAAAGGTTCAGTAGCTCGGGAAATCATTGCAACCACTATTCACCCCAGGGTGTCCCTTGCATGAAGGAAATAAGGCACTGTTATATTATGCACCATGCATGAAGTGCATGAAGGAATGTATACCAGAATCAGGACGGTGCCACTGGAGGAAGAGAGAAGAATGAAAGCCTCAAATGATGTGTTTTTATATTGATGGGAATCAAGCTACACCATAAAGGGTTGTGAAGTTGGAAGCCGATTTAAGAGAATTCGGGAAGATACAAGGGAAGTGAGGGGTGAGCGTCCTGAAGTCATCGCTATTCCTTAAGCAATAGCAATTGCACTAAAATAGACATTCATAACGGAGCAACAAGGATCTGCACATGAAGTGCTACAACGGTTTATGCGTATTAAATGGAATGTGGTGGCCACTGTTTCATATATAAAAAAGAAGACATTGATGAGAAACTCATGATGACGACCTCTCTCACAAGGTGGTACTGGCACCTTGAGCCCTGCCACTGATCCTTGGTTTTTATTTAGACAAACGAGTGGAAGTATGGATAAATGTGGAGGATACAATGCATGTTAAAGGAAATATTACATTCAGTCAACTTCGATATGTCGACCATGCAGCTCACTTTATGATTGGAAATCATGAAAAATGTCATGTGGATAGCCCAAAGGTTGAGACCTGAAAGTCTGAAGGATTAATTCAAGGTAGTGCTAAAATTCATTCTCCTAAGGACGATCTCCTAAAGCTATGTGGACAATGATGAGATAATGTCATGCTATAATAGGCCTGGAATCCCTAATGGATGGGTGTCATTAAAGGCATTTCACATAGCCAGATAAATAGAGCTGCTCGCAATCTATATAAACTTCATTGCCCCTCGCCACTCTTCCAATGTTAATGAGATTGTAAATAGGAAGTGTTATCTGCTCGCATCAATAAATGTTGAAATAACTTTTAATATGTTCAGAATGCCACTCTACATCCAACCTATGGCAAATCCTCCATCCTCGGATAGTTTTTGTGGAGCAATGTGGGCTAAAAATATTGTCGAGAGCAGGATCAAAATGTGGGAAAAGGAGGCCCTTATGCAAATTTACACATACACAAGTTCTTACGCCTACTAAAGCTTCGTCAAATGAGAAAAGGCATTAAAACTGATTTATTTAATATTTAATTCACATTGTTGTAGTTTATCCTGCTTTGTTCTCCTAAACCATTTCAAATAAAAACCCATTCTTACTTATTGGTCACAGAAGCATCCAGATCTTAAACCTTCTTCTACTTATTGGGCTGCAAAGTTATATGCACTTAAGCTGGACGTTGTTCATTACATGTAGGCCTGCTAGATGAAGCCAAATGCTCCCGCAAAACGTGGGCTATATTGGTAGCTTCCTCCTAGATTAAATTTTACCATGCCAATTCCCGGATAGCTGATCAAGACATTCAATAATGGCCATATTTATTAATCGCATGTAAGGATCCTAAGCAATTTGACTTTTACGATTGTTCAGTCTAGTGGATGATCGGCAAAGCCTTAACTCTCCTCTTCTGAATTCAAACTCAAGTTTATGTTTATTTTCGAGTGAACTGCCCTTTAGTCCTGGAACTTGCTATGAAAGTCTCATTTTAGGTCCTTGAGAGACGTAAATCAACCTCGCATGGTCCCTCGGCCTTTCGTTAACGCGGTACTCACGCTAGCTCAGAGATGAAATTTTCGCAACCACGTCGCTTCAATGCCGGGATTACAGGCGCACCGCCACACCGATAGGTCAACATTGCCGAGGTGCGCGCTAAATGCCACATTGGGAACGCCGCATGTTGCGCAAAGTAAAACGGCTGTCGTTTGAAAAATAAAATAATAGACCAAGCATAACGTCGCTCATTTGCCGTCAAGCTTCGCCGCCATCTTCATCACTAATTTTGCCTTCCTTCCGTGTACTCTAAAATACAATGAGGCAGAGGCAAAAGTCAACCTTGGAAGATTACCGAAACCTAGAGTGAGGCGTCTCGAACATGTAAGCACCAATCTGCTAACTTATGCAGCTACGCAAAAGCCCAATCACCTGCAAATGAGCTCTTCGCTTATGAATTTGGAAAAAAAAAAGAAAAACGGGCTTAAATCGGTGTGGTGATATAATGTTGTCATGCCAGGTGCCGCAAGCATTTAAATACCAATGGTAGAGGTTTTCAACCTGTAAAGCCTATGCATTCAAACTTAGGTTTTGATATGCCATTCAATTCAAATTGGACACTTCGATTGATTTATAAATTTTACGTTTCGGAATTGGGGAGTTCCATTGCAATTCGATCTTTAGGGTGTTTGGTGTTGGGAAGACGGATTAAGTTTGCATTACATGTTCTATTCATTGCTTCAATTTGGTGTTTTTGGGCGTAGGGTGAACCTTCTGCTTTTGTTGGACTGTAAGTGTTTTTCTGCGGATTATCTGTCATTAGTCTAATTCATGCATCCGGTTGTTGACATATGCACAAATTGTACTTAGTTGATTTGTAATGATAGTAGAACATGGAGAAGGGAGTTTCGGTTCTTTGGAAACAGAAATAATTCGTAATTCTGGTTTAATTTAAGAGCATTGATGGGTGGGTCTTTTTTCCTGATTTGTTGGATGCTTATTGTCTGTTGTATGAATCGTCCAATGAAAATCGCAACTCCAACAAGTTTGGTGTTAAAGATGTGATTAAGCTTTGTCAGGCATGTTCCATTCATGGTTGAATTTGGTGTTTTCAATGCATGGTGGTAATCTTCGTTGTTCGAGCTGCAAGTGTTCTTTAATTTGAGAGTATTGATGGGTGGGTCTTTTCCATTTATGGGTGCTTGCTTGTTGCCGTATGAATCTGTCCATTAAGAAACGCAACCTCAACATGAGCTCAAAGAATTGATTTGGATGAATTGCAGAGCACTTGAGAGGAAGAAGACTTGAGAAGAAGAAGACGGAGAGGAAGAAGGCCTGAGTCAAAAGTCTATGGTATTCCAACGTGGCATTTAACGCCACACACTAGGTTTGACCTTCCTAAAGATGGTACTTAACGCCGCACAAGACGCCGTTAACGAGTAAGTTTCTCTTGACTAACGTGAAACACCATTAACAAAGTCGTGACTAATCGGGTCAATTTACGCTTAAGGCTCAGACTTAAAAATGAATCCGTAATACGTTCGGCGTGACTAAAGAGAGAAGTTCACTTCTTATTTTTGGCCCAGCCTCGATCTTACTTTTATTTAAAGTCAATTCCCTTTATTATTTGAAAAGGTTGCGTAATAGTATTGAAGCCAAAAAACTAAAATCCATTTTAACGCAAGGCCAAGGGGCCGTAAACTTCTCCTCTCGCATGAAGAGATTTCAAAATCTAATCGTATTATAATTCTAATTTTCACTGAAACTGAGCTTCAAACAATGCAACTCAGGTAGCATTTCATCGCCATGGCTTAGAGATTCATATGGGCTCCCTAGGCATATGCTCGTAGTTGTCTTGGACACCGCGTGCATGCGGGGACCGAGAATTCCTTTTGGAACAAAACAAAAAAACTTGTTTTGTAAATTTTAGTCTTCAGACACGATGATGCTCTAAAAACAACCTTAACTCAGAAGCTTTTTCTCATTGCTTCCGATGTTTAGAGATTCATATGGACCCTGGTACAACCGTAGTTGTCTTGGATCCTGTGCATATGTGGACTAAGAATTCTTTTCAAACAAAATATTTTAGAAAACCGTTTTAATTGAGTCTCACGCAATGAACTCTAAATACAAAATTGTAGCTTTTTCTTCCTGCTCGGAGGTCTGAGATTCAAGTACGATCCTGCTGTAGTCGTATTGTTCGTGGATCCCGTGCATATGAATATGAATTTTCTTGAATGCAAATATTTTAGAAAATCGTTTTACTTTCGAGTCTCACACGATGAGCTCTAAACACGAATTGGTAGCTTTTTCTACTCTTCGATGTTTAGATATTCATATGGATCCCGCTGCAACTGTAGTTGTCTTGGATCCTGTGCATATGTGGACTAAGAATTATTTTTAAACAAAATATTTTAGAAATTCGTTTTAATTTTGAGTCTCACGCAATGAACTTTAAATACGAACTCGTAACTTTTTCTGTTGTTCGATCTCTAGATATTCATATGGATCCCAGTGTAGCCGTAGTTGTCTTGGATCCTATGCATATGTGGACTAAGAATTATTTTTAAACAAAATATTTTAGAACTTCGTTTTAATTTTGAGTCTCACGCAATGAACTTTAAATACGAACTCGTAGCTTTTTCTGTTGTTCGATGTCTAGATATTCATATGGATCCCAGTGTAGCCGTAGTTGTCTTGGATCCTGTGCATATGTGAACTAGAAATTATTTTTAAACAAAATATTTTAGAAAATCGTTTTAATTCCGAGTCTCACGAGATGAGCTTTAAACATGAACTGATATCTTTTTCTGTTGTTCGATGTTTAGAGATTCATATGGATCCCAGTGCAGCCGTAGTTGTCTCGGATCCTGTGCATATGTGGACTAGGAATTCTTTTTGAACAAAATATTTTAGAAAATTGTTTTAATTTTGAGTCTCACGCAATGAGCTTTAAACATGAATTGGTAGCTTTTTCTACTGTTTGATGTTTAGAGATTCATATGGATCCCAATGCAGCCTTAGTTGTCTTGGATCCTGTGCATATGTGGACTAAGAATTCTTTTCTAACAAAATGTTCTAGAAAACATCGTTTTAATTCTGAGTCTCACACAATGAACTTTAGACACGAGTAGGTAGCTTTTTCTGCTGTTCGATGTTTAGGGTTTCATATGGGTCCTAGTGCAGCCGTAATTGCCTTGGATCTTGTGCATATGTGGACTGAGAATTCGTTTTCTAATAAAAAGTTCTAGAAAAATATTGTTTTAATTCTGAATCTTACGCGATGAACTTTAGACACGAATTGGTAGTTTTTTCTGTTTTTTGATGTTTAAAGTTTCATATGGATCCTAGTGCAGCCGTAGTTGTCTTGGATCTTATGCATAGGTGGACTAATAATTATGCAAAAAAATATCAAAAATACTTTCAAGATCATCTTTCAACTTCTTTCCGAAGGTCAAGCCTTCAAACCAGAACTACGTAGCCTTGAGTTTCCCATTACCCCAGGGAATACGTAGGAGCAGGATCAAGCCTTGTCAGGCCATTTTCATACAAACCTATTTATTTTATTTCTAAATTAAAGGGATCCAACAATTTTGCAAAAACATCAAAATCGCACACTCAATTTAAGAAATTGCGTTTCTTAACGGCCAGTAGAATTATTTAACACCTTCCTTACTTAAATCAATTCTAAACCTAGATTCTTCTCAAGTTAGGTTTTTTCCAAAATCTTTTCCCTTAAATAAAAAATTTGGTGACGGCTCCACTTATCAATCAAAATTGTCGTCTCATCGTAATTATGGTTGCGACATTTAGTTAAATAAAAGTAACTTGCTTTTATTATGGCCCAATGGTGTGGCACATTTAGAGAGGAAACTGCTAGTCTTGGCCTGGTCTGCTCACGACCCAATTTAGATTCAAAATAGCACTAGAACATGACCCAGCTTAGAATCTGCATGGACCCAAGTGTAGCCCAATTTACAATCAGTGTGGCACAGCCCAATTGAGGGCAGCTGGCCTATAGCCCCATTGCTTCCCCAGGATCATTGAATGGCAAACTAGGGATGGCCCGACTGGAAAGCGGCCCAATTAGCATGGCCCAATTCATTGCTACCCCAGAATCATAGAATGGCAAACATGCAGCGTTGCAAATAAACTGACCTATGGCCCAATTCACTGCTGTACCAGGATCATTGAATGGAAAACAAAGGATTTAAAACAAATAGCTGCCTACGAGAACCGAGCTTGGGACCTAGTGATTTGTAGGCGGTGAGTTAGCCATTAAGCTGGGCTTCTAACCTAGTTTTGTTATTCACAGTAATTATCCTAACCAAAATTTGGAGAATCACATTAATGAGGAGTCTGTTGCATGTCTCTGGTACAGAAGCCACTCTCGACATATTCTCATGACCTTCCCTAGGATCAGCATGCATCCTGACTATGGTTGTGTCTATTACATCTTGATTTTTAAGTCTTGCAGCTCAGGCTGTCATCAATATCTAGACCCACTCCTTTTGCAAATGTCTCATCAAGATTCTGGTTAACGGACAAGAACTTCCATGCCTACCATAGACTGCATTTTCCTTTCCTGAAACTTTCCCTTTGTCATAAGAATACGATCCAAACATTGGGTTCCTTGTAGCCTTGAACTAGCATATGAAGAAATCTGAATTATCATATTTGCTTCAGGAATATTAATTGAGTCATCACCCACTTTTGAAAGAGAAATAGTATTTACATCTTTGCTGGTTTTGAACGTTTATAAAATTTTTGTCCTCTTGACATGGCTTGTAGCACTATATATCATTGGCTTGCAGAGTTTCATGCCATACTCAGTGAGAGCAAATAGATTATCAATAAAGACCATAATTTTATCGCCACGTGCCCTTTCATAGTACCTTACGAGAAAATCACATGCTCTAAATTTGTGTGGGTTCCTCACATAAAGTTCCTGCCTCTTCTTGAAACTTTCTTTGCCAAACAGGCAAGAAACTCTTTTGTCATTGGACCCCATACCTTAATCCTCTTTCAACCTCGGCATCTACCATGCCATCAAGTAGAAGCGAATCTTTATTTCCATTGGAAGCAGATGAATTATCCTCTCCTCTAATATTATATAAGCTGATACAGAGCTGCCACACAGAAGTATATATATCCTTTGCTCTGATTCAGGTACTGTAGGTGAAGTTTGAACCTTGTGACTCCCTTTTCTCTCCCTCCTTGCTTAATCAATTGACTACCTCTTGATGGCTTAGACTGCTGCTCCACTCTAGCATTATTTGAATATCTTGGGGAAAAAGTAACATCTACAAGCCAACTAGATCCAACAGTCTTTTTGTGAGCACTCACTAGGTCCTGAAATTCTTGGCTTGAGCCCTACAAATGGTGATATGGAGCAGCCTGTATGATTTCCCCATTAGAAAGTCCTCTTATGAGGTATTCATTAAGCAAATTTGTGGCAGTATGTGCCTCAACAACACTGAATGGATCATTATATATCAGCATTCTGATAAGGAGCATGGGCCAGATGAATTCGTTACTTCTGCCCTTCACTCAGGTTAATTGCAATTCCATTAGTAGCGGGTGCCTGTTTTTCAGCAAAACATTAACAAATGGCCAGTAGGCATATACTTTTGAAGGTTGAGTTTCGGGCCCGACAAGGAACCTTTCCTTAGGCTCGAATCGACATAGTCAGAATGCCATTAATGGTCATGATCAGAGAACATTTGCTTGCTTTCAAATGACATGGACCTTAGTCTCGTGGAACATGATAGTAACACCAAGGTCTGACCAGATACTAAAGGCATTGAAATAAAGTTAAACTGAACATTTGGTTGTTTGATGTAGCAGAGTTCATAGGCATAACTATTGAGTGAAGTGGATCTTAAGGAACGCGAACTTCCTTTCATTATCTACAACTATGGAATTTCTTTTGGGAGAACCTGAGAACCAGAATCTCATAGGAACCTTGCAGGGACTATCTCCAAGACCTGAATTGATCTTGACAGTTTATGATAGTATTCTTACACAATATACCACTGTTTTGGGACCCATTTCCTCACAACTGGAACTACTGGATTAAGTCGATGTGAGATCATCTTAGTTAACTTATCTATTCAACTGGTATCATTTTCCTTCACCAAGTCAAAACATTCTCACTTTACTGTTTTCGTCAATTTGATTACAGCCTCTCCTTGCTACTTTTACCTCAGATTTTATTATAGATTATGAAACATAGATATAGCCTAACGACCATAGTTTTCCTCACCATATAGACCTCAAAATAGAAGACAGGAAACTTCCTCTATGACCTATTTATTTAGCATCTATGTGCTATGAGCTTAGCATTTTTAGGAGTCAATTCTTTAGATCGAAAGCCATAATTTCCCGAGGAGATTCTTCTTCACAAGCTTGTATCAATGGAAAAGTTATGTTTGGCTTAGGAACCTTGAAATTAAGGTTCCAATACTAAAGTGAACGCATAACAATTAGTGAAATTACCTCTGCAACAACTTCCTTAAGACTGAATATCCTTATTCTAGTTTATGATTCATTCAATTTTCAAAGAAAAACAAGATAAACTTGCGATGAACTGATACTTAGCAAAGCAAGGAAAAGAGGATCTGTAAGGGACCTAACTTGGATGAAGCAACATTAGAATAACAACCTTCGTTCACCGAACGGGTTCTGCAATATAGGTCCTAAGCCTACTACCAGAAATCAAGCTTGCTGTAGGTTCTCTCTTCTTCAGATTTCCATGACTCCGAGCAAGAAAATGGAGGCTCTTCAAAGCACCAAAAGCTTTTCCCGTTTTTCAAAAGTGAAAGCCTTGGGAGAGAAATTCCTAGTTCATATTTTTTTCCAAAAATCCAAAGTCCCCGCCAAGTTTTATTTTCTCTTATTTATAATAGGCTCAATTTGAGGTAACCGTCTCCAACCAAATTCTAACCGTCCCCAACTAACTTTTGAAACGGTTTTTTTTTTCTTTCTTTTTTTTAATTTATTTTTTTTCTTTCTTTTATTTTTCTTTTACTTTCTTTTATTTATTTATTTATTATTTATTTATTATTTTTATTTTATTTCTTTTCTTTTTTTAAAAAAAAAATTAGGCTTTCTATTCTTTTTTTATTTATTTTTCCTTTTTTTTAGTTTTTTTTATTTTTTCTAACTACTTCTTAACTAACCTAATTAACTCTCGACTAACTTCTAATGAAAATTTTTTTTCTTCTTTTATTTTTGTTATTTTTATTTATTTTCATATATTATTTTACTTTTTTTCTCTTTTCCTAATCTTTTCTTTTTCTTGCTACTATTATTTGTACTTGTTCTAGTATTATTATTTACTCTTTTATTACAATAATTTGATCTCGAACATAATTAGGTGTTTACAGAGACCTTCCCTCTTAATTGAAGCAAGTTTTGTCTCATGTTGATGAGTGTGAGCTTTAGCTTAAGGTTTTAAACACATCTATTATTGGGATAGATATGCTACTCTTTAGGCCCCCCTCGTAAGTGAAGGCCATATAATCTAGAAATGTTCTCCTCCCTTGCACTTTCATTTGCTTTGCTCTCACTTCTCGCCTTAACTTACTAGCTGCTTGTTCTATTTTAGGTTCAAACTGCATACTAGAAGCTTGGGAACAAGTTAGTATAAACAATACAGATTAAAGAAATGGGATTTGGAGAAATAGATTTTTTTTTTATATTTTTGAGAATTATTATTTTTAAATAAAAATAGAAAACAAATATTAAGAATTTTTTTTAAAATATGTAAAAGTATCAAGCAATCAGAATTCAAATTTCTGAAATCGCTAGAAAATAGTTTCCGACAATGACGCCAAAAACTTATTGCATGCAAAACGTGAGTATAAATCTTTTATCAAGTTTTACCCATGGGCAAGTATACTTGTTGGTGTAAAAATATGGTAATTTAAGCCCTCGGTATTGATCCTATAAAGACTAATCTAGCAATCTATGTATGAAATATGAATTCTAATTTTTAAGCTCACTAAAAGAAAAGTTGTTTTGCTAAAGCAGTTAAAACAGAGTTTTTCATGCAAGTAGTAAAAGGAAAATAAATAGAAATAATATTTGTATTATATAATAAATAAAATAAATGGTGAAAGTTATGAAAGATGTATAGGGCTTTGGTTCCCTTTATAACTTTACTTGTTTTTACCCCAGTTCCCCCCTTTTTTCATTACTAACCACCTACGCTAATTCTACTAGTTCTCCTTCATCCGACATGATAGAAAAATGAAAGAGGCATAAATCTTAAAAGGGTGTTAACTACATGTTAGGAAATTAACCTGTTAGAAACCTAGGTTCCTGATTAATTCTGTAAGATCCTTAGGTTCAATTATCCTATAGTTTTGTCAATTGGAATTGGTACGATTGCCTCCCCCAATCAACTTACATATTAATAGAACTGACTAGTTCCTATTAATAGATTAAGCATAATAGAATATCATAATTGTAGTGTTGACATCATTTTAAAAAAAGGAGAAATAGTGTTCAAACAATACACATCACAAATTTTCCTAAAGCCCTACAAAGGTGAAACTAGTTATTCATAAGGAAAATAGATAGCCCACAAATATCCAGAACAAAAAGTATATACAAGAAATACAAAGTCAATATTTCTAACAAAGATGGCAATTGCTCTGAGTTTGCACCACACAATGATTACTTCCAACAAGATCCTACAAGAGGATGCTGAAGGAAAAACTATGAATGGAGAGGCTAGAAATGAGAGAGGAGGGGAAAGGTAAGGTTGTGCTTAGGAAAAAGAGTGCTGCACTACTATGGATAGGAAGGTATTGGCATGAGATGTGGCTTCGAAAGTCGGGAGTGATGTGTTGAGAGGTGTGGTAGAGCCTTCCTTTTATATGTACAAATTAGGGTTTTCAACATTGCAGATAAAGCCTAATCTAGTTTTTCTACAATTGCCACAATCATTCTAGGTCTCTGTAACGATGTAGGGCTAACTACGACGTCTCCTGCATAATTAGGGTTGATATAGAACTCTTTATTGGTTACGTCAATTATTAGCCTAATCATCTTTGTGTCGTATTGGCCTTTTGATCGTGCTAGCATGCTTGTGCAGCCTAAATCCGGGATTGGTTGTGCTCAGGTCTGCACAACCATGTTGGTGTGCTAAGGGGAATTTCTTCCTCTTTTTTTTCCTTGTTGATTTATGTCTTTTTTGCCCTCATTTTAGCCTAGAATCTGCCTATTTATAGATTACCTTCTTGCTTGTTCATTCCTATAAAAATAAAGGGTCTTAGGTATAATTACAAGTGAATAATGCTAAGTCATATAGTAATTATGCCTAAAAACTCAGATAAACTAAAAGAATGATAGTTTATCATTCCTCATAGGCATCTCCAACTCCTTCTCACTCCTTTAAACTATTGCATTAGAATGTTCCTTTAGGTTCACCTTAGAGTGGCTGGGTAAGGTCCCAGATGCTTTTCATAACAAGATGTTAAGAATATATCCTATTTGGTTCTCTATGTTATGAACTTGTGATATCTGTGTCTTTATGTCCTTGAGTCATATCTCCATGTTAAGGAATCATGATTCAGTAAGAGTTGATCCTTCCCTTTGTTTCCTTTAACCTCCCTGATTCTACATATATGGGAGTTTGTAAACATTTTGAGCATTATTAGAAAAATTATTACCTTGATGTCCTTCCCAAGAGAGATTGGGGTGATTCTTCCACATGGGGTTGTAGGTATTCCCCACAAAGTTAGCCTCCTCATTTTATTAAGAGACACGAGCTTCAACAAAAAATTCTTCATCACTGTGGCATATGAAGGCACAAAGGTTACACAGGTGCGTTTTAAGTGCAACTGGTTTTTGGATCGATAGGGCAGACTGTACTATTTTTCCTCACAAGTGCCTTCATCTTCCTGGTTAAAACTGTAATTTGACCAGCTATCATGGTAGTGTAATACACCTGGTACATATTGCCACTTGAGAGTCCTTCTTTACATGAGTTTATTTTTAGATTTCCATTAGTTGCAATTGGCAGCCAAGTCTTCTATGATTGCCTATATGTCCTCTTGGGGCCTTTGGAAAATGACCCTGCTTGAAGCTGTGTTAATAAAAACTTTATTAGCATAGAAAATGTTGTTTTAGAAGATTTACATAAAATGGGGAAATTGGTACCCATGATGTGGAACCTTCGGAAAAGGTTCTAGTAATGGTACCAAGCCTCACACAGGGACTTTTTCTCAGACTTGATGAAGTCGGCAATCTCTGCTATGATTTAGAACTACCTAGAGTATGGAAAATATTGCATTAAAAATAGATGTTGTAATTGCTCCTAGGTAGTAATGGATGCCTCTAATAAGGAGTCCAACTAATCATTCATCTTCTACGTGATGGAAAAAAGGAACAATCATAGCCGTATAGCATCCTGCATGACACCATTCATCTTTATGATGATCATTAGCCTCAAACTTCTTGATATGAAGATATGGGTCCTATGATGTTATCCCTTTCAATTGAAGTGTGTTCTAAATCATATTGATAAGGGCGAGCTTCTATTCAAAGTGTGGAACACCTACTGCTGGGGTAAATATACTACTTCTTAGGCCTTTAGCGATGAAGGCCTTATAATATAGAAAATTCTTACTTTGTGCTTCCATCTCCCTTGCTTCGGTTTCTCACATTAACCTTAGAGCCTCTCTTTCTATCTCTAGATTATACTATAAATTAGAGGCTTGGAAGCAAGTTAGCATACATAAAGAAAATAACCATACAAGGATATTTTAACTTTTTTTTATTTTTTTAAAAATATTTATATATAAGTCTCAAGCAATGAAAATATAAAATTATAAGATTGTGATACAGAGATACTTCCCACAGCACCACTAGCGAGACATCACCAAGCAAGGGAATTAGGCCCTTTGGGCCCATTACCAGGGTTAGAGGCAAGAAGCTGTAGAAGAAGGTGGAAGCCTTGTTGAGCTTGCATGCAGACCTTCCCTAGGCCCTCACATCTCCCATGGCTCTGCATATGTTAGAATAGGCTTTAGATTCATTTTTTATATGATAGGACTTAGTGGGACCAAATTGTATAGGCTTGGGTCCAATTTCCTTATACTTTCTCTATGTTTTTAGCATAGGTCTTTGGGCCTGATCTTGGCCCAATCAGAGGTTTCCTTGAGGAAGGGAAGGAGCATCATCTTTAGGCTTCAATCTAAGCCCAATTCCATGCTCCCATGCAAATTCTAATCTACAATACCTTATGCTCATATGGTGCCAAAATTTATCCTCTAAATAGGCTTTCATAATTTCCTTTGTAACTTGGAAATGATTTAAGTGAAAATTCATATTTGAAATCTAGAGTCTTCTCTGTTTTCTATCTATTCTCTCCTTTGTTGGCCGAGTTTGCAAATGGGAGAACTCTCCTTCTTCACCTCCCAAGGTGGTAGAGTGGACTGAAAAATTATCATTCTATTATTTTATCTATAGGGTTTTAAGCATAATTATTGCATGATTTAGCATAATTCATCTGTAATTTAGCCTAATATCCTTTATTTTTGCAAGAATGGTCAAGCAAGTATAGAATCCAAAAAGAGAAAACTATGGGCCAAAAATAGGAAAAAAATGACATAAAAAGACAATGATGTGGAAAAGGACATAAACGCCCCCTCAGCAAACTAGCACGACCATGTAGACCTAAGAACAGTTGTGCCAACACGAGGCTGCATGATTGTGCCAACATGATGTAGCACAATCGTTCTAACTTTGGATGCGCTAGCAAATAGACCACGTCAATCCTAGTGATGCAGGAAGCATCCTAATTAGCCTCTATGGTGCTATAGAAGACCTAGAAATGGTCGCAACAGCTCCAAGAAAGCTGGGTCAAGCCTGATTTGTGATGTTGAAAACCTAAATCTATGCCTATAAAAGGAAGGCTCTGTCACACCTCACAACACACCACAACCTTAGGCAACATTTCTTTCATCCTAAGATACATACATCTCTCTCTAGGCACAATCTTACCTTTCCACCATCTCTTATTTCTAGCCTCTCCATTCTTAGTTTTTCCTCCAGCATCCTCTTGTATGATATTGGTGGGAATAACCCTAATGCAGTGTAATTTCAAAGCAATTGGTAGTTTTGTTGGAAACACCAATTTTGTATTCCTTATTTGCTTTTGTTTATGGATGCTTGTAGGCTATTTTTACTTATGAATAAGTAATTCCTCAGTTGTGGGGCTTTGACCAAATTTGTGATGTGTATTGTTTGAACCCTTATTTTCCCCCTTTTTAAATAATGTTTTCATTCTTACAATTTTGTTATCCTATTATGCTTAATCCATAGTAAGAATTGGTCAATTTTGTTAATTTGTTAGTCGGTTAGGGGGTTAGGTGATTGTACCAAAATCCTAATTGATGGAACTATAGGATAACTGAACTTAAGGGTCTTGGAGGATCAATCAGGAACCTAAGTTTCTAACTGGTTAATTTCCTGATATGTAGTAACACCCTTTTAAACTTTATGCCTCTTTTATTTATCTATATTTTCAAATCAAGGATGGTGATATTTAAGAGGGAGATTACTACTACTGCTAGATTAAGGAGTAGTAGTAGAATTAGCGTAGGTGGTTAGCAACTAAGCAAAGAGGCAAATTGGAAGTAAAAATAAGTAAAATCACAAGGGGATTCATAGCCCTACAAAATTTCTATAAATTTCAATTCATTCTTTTACTTTTATTGCAAAACAACCCTCCTCTTGGTGAGCTCAAAAGTTAGAGTTCAAACTTCGTTCGCAGATTGTTGGCATAGTCTTTGTGGGATCGATATTGAGGGCATAAAATACCTATTTGTACATTGATGGATATACTTGCTCATAAGAAAAACTTGGCAAAGAGTTTTACACTCATATTTTCACATAATTTTTGGCACTGTTGCTAGGAAGGATTATTTCCTAGCCTTTGAAGTTTGATTTTTTATTGTTTAAGACATGTACATATTTGAAATTTTTTATTTAAAAAATTATATTATTTTTTTTAAAAAGAATTCTCCGAAAAAAAAATCTTCTCTAAATTTCACTTGCCTTAATCTAGATTATTTATGCTAACTCGTTCCCAACTTCTAACTTGTAATTTGAACTTAAAATATAAATGCTAACTATGTTAAGCAATTTATATGAGAGCAAGAAGATGGAAATGTAAGGGAGGAGAACATTGCTGAACTATATGCCTTTTTGATGAGGGCCTAGGGAACAGTATATCCATCCCACCAATGGATGGTGTTCAGAACTTCGAATTAAAGCCCACACTCATCAACATGATAAAAGATTTGTTTTAGTTTGGAGGGACGACCTTGAAGGATCAACACCTTGATATAAAAAATTTATTGAGGTTGACAAACACCATCAAGATGAATGACATCTCATAAGATGCCATTATATTACAGTTGTCCTTCTCCATCACTAAGAAGGTGAATGACTGGTTTAACTCCGTGCTGGAAGGATCCATAACATCCTAGGATCAACTACAACATCTCTTTCGGATGTAGTGCTTCCCACAATCTATGCAATCTAGGATCATAGTGGAAATCACTAATTTCACACAATATAAGAACGAGTCCTTGTTTGAAGCATGAGACCATTTTTAGAACCTTCTCAAAAAGTTCATACATCATAGGTACCAGGCACCCCATCTCGTGTAGATATTCTACAATAACCTTTACTATGACAACAAAGTTGTAATCAACACAACCTTAAAAGGGGGAATCTTACACATACCTCACGAAGATACATAGGAAATCATAGGGAACCTAGTAGCTAATAGCAACAAGTGAAGGTCTGCCAAAAGATATGTGGAAAAGAAGAACTTGCAACCAGTGGGTATGTATCATGTAAATCAAAACACCTTGATGGCCGATTAGATCGAGGTCCTCAACAAGAAGATGGAGGTACTAATATAAGCAAGGGCACAACCTGCTCTACCTGTTTGCACTCAGGCCACACCTGAGCCTATTATGTGCAACCTATCTAGTTCCATAAGCCATGACCCTAAAGGATGTGTAATTGAGGTCCACAAGGCCCAACAGAATGTGGAGGCCCATTAACAAGGAACACCTACAACCCCACCTAAAAGAATCACCCCAACCTATCTTAGAGGGCATCAAGGTAATAACTATAATGGTTCTCCCAATGTTTATGGGCCTTTTCATATGAAAAATCAAGGTGGCTACAGGAAAGAGAGGAGGGAGCCAACTTCCATGGAATCAAGGTTCCAAAATGTGGAGGCATGACTCCAGAACATAGAAACGCAGATGTCTAGATTCTAAAAATGGAGAAACAGATGGGAAAGATCTTGACCTTCCTAGCACAACGAATGCCAAGGACATTGCCTAATCATCCTAAAATGAACTCAAGGAAGTAGGTCAATGAAATTATCTTAAGAGGCAGGATAAAAGTTGAGACTCCTATAGGAGGAGAAGAGAAGAGTGATGTAATGATAGAGGTTCCACCAAAGCTTGAGGACCCAAGAAGTTTTATTATATTCTATACTATGAATGATTCTATCTTTAAAGCTTCATGTCACCTAGGATCTAGTATAAACTTAATGCCCCTCTTAGTTTTTAGAAGGTTGGATATGAAAATGCCTAAACCTACCATAGTCTCTTTGCAGCTAGTAGATGGAACCCTTGTATATCCAAAAGGGATGATGGATGATGTGTTGGTGAAGGTGGAAACTTTTGCCTTCTTTACATATTTTTTTGTAATCAATATGGAAGAGGATAAAGAGGTCTTGTTAATCTTAGAAAAACCCTTCCTGGCCATTGGAAGAGTAGTAATCAATGTGCAACAAGGGGAACTCACACTAAGAAGCGATGATGAAGAATAGGTGTTTGGAAACACATACTAAGTAGAATGCCCCAAGGATTCCCCTTGTAAATTCATACAACCACTTCCTATGAATCTGCCCTCTAGACAAAAGTAAGCTAGGATATGGGCATATAAAGACTCAAAATGCTACAAATATAAGATGATGTAGAGGTTGATGGAGAAGATGATGTTGGTCAATGGAGGTGAAAAATAATAGAAGAAGGATGATAGATTCTTGATGCTTCAAGCTATGGTAAAAGGCATTACCTCTTGAATGATAAGCATCTTCTCCACCACCATGGAAACCGTTAAGGATACAAAGGTTTCTCCAACCTTACACTTAGATTAGAAGGAAGAAGAAGGAGAGAATACTCTTTAAATTCTAAATTGAATTCACAAAATGACTTAAAATGTTGAAATTTACCCAAGGTGGTGCCTATATATAGGCAAAAGTGATGCCTAGGAGCATATGTGCATACGGAGGATTTTACAAATCAGGCCCAGAAAGCTCATCAAAAGGTTACAGGAAAATATGCTTAATCCTATATATATTTCAGATTGCTAGTTCCAAGAATAGAAAAAGTACCTAAATTCTACTCTAATATAAGGCCTAATAGGCCCAATGGTGTGAGGTTCAATAGACCCAGTGACTTTGCTTGTTGGGATCCTCTATAGCTAGGACCTCTGCATCATCTCCTCCCTCTTAGAAAGCATTCTTCCTCAAATGTATAAGCTTCTTCATTATCTACAAGATAAGGACATAAGTTAGTAAAAGGGATGTTATTAATGTTGGTTAAACAAAAGAATACCAAGATCAAATACTAACCTTATGAATTTTCTAAACAACATGTAAGCATATGAATTTAGAATAAAAGGTAGTAAAAACCTAGAAATCCATAACCATCATAAGGGTAAAATAGGAGATCAGGAAGTGTAAATTGGTTTATAAGTTTCTTTCCTAGCTTGTGTGGATAGTAGATATTTGGAATATATCATAGGGTATTACCCAAAATACTCATTGATGGACTTACCCTAGGTAAAACATGATAACCACAAAGCTGTGAAAGAGGTCTCCTGGCCCTTCATAAAATGGTAAAGACTGGTGATGTAGTAATGATGTTTTTACCAAGAAATTAGATGAGTCGCCCACTAAATCATTGATATTGGAATTTTCAATCATCCTATATGAAAATTGATAAGACAAACATGGATGCATGCTAGGAAACTCTATAGATGAAACCATATATTGATGCACATAAAAAGGTGAAGGTAGAATCTACTAAATGACTCTGATCGTACAACCCTCAACATGTCATGTAATGATAGTGCCCTAAGTACCAAACGTTAATTGAGGAGAATGGTTCTCTAAGCTGGTCATCTCTTGACACCCTCCTAAGAAAGATGGTACTTTACCTACAGGGATACTAGACCCTATCTCAATGGTTAGGGTCAAAGGCAGGGAACTTATAGGAAGATATTTCCTAATTAGGGAGACTTTTCTCACCTCACCCTTCCTTATAAGCCTAAATTTACTCTCCTTTATAAGAAAGGTGGTGACCACACTTGCCTTAAACTTTCTCTTTATCTTTTTATTATTTTTAGTTTCTTTTAATTCTTCTAACTTTTCCTTTTCTAAACCCTATCTCTTTGCCTCCCTTTTCTGCCTCATGCGTGTTTGGTTCTTATAGACTTCACTAGGGAACAAAGGAACTAAGGAAATTTTATGGAAATTGAAGTGGAAGGAATACCTATTAGTATGTCCATCATGGTGAACATTTCTGTTATATTATCATGGCCTTCCCAAAAGCACATGACTAGCATCCATTAGGACAACATCACAGATGACATTATTCTCATACCTTCCATTGGTAAAGGTGAGGAGCACTTACTAGTTTACTAACAAGTTCCCTTTGTCACTAAGTCATTGCAGTTTATATGATTAGGGTGGCGTGTAGTTATTAACCCTAACTTATCTACTAGTCTAGTGCTAGCCAAATTTGTATAGAAACCTCCATCAATAATTAAGAAGCGGGCATGCCCCTTAATTAAACATCTTGTGCGAAAGGTGTTCTCTCTTTGAGTCTCTGCCTCTCTGTTTACTACATTTCATGGTAACCTACTAACCATTAGAGGGTCACCCTCAAGGGCATACTCTAAAGCTTCATCATCGGATGAAGAGGGAGAGAGGCTAGAGCTAGTGGACTCTAGTGATGAATAAATACCATTATCCTTAAGGACCATGATTTTCTTATTTTGCCAATGGAAAATAATGTATCCTATCAGATAATAAACATTTAACTCTAAGACTCTTGCACAGTGTGCTTAGGGTCTTGCCCTTGGACTCATTGGAGTCTTTTGGCATCCTTGGGCTCCCTAGGTCTAAACTAGAGTCTTTTTTCTTATCTTTCTAAGTGTTTTGAATGTGATGATTTGTATGCATACTTTCTATCGTTTTTATTTAGGCTTTTACCTTTAAGGCTTGGATACAGAAGGTCATTTAGTTTGCTAGTGATGAGGTTCCTACCACATCTTGCTGTGTCATGTCTTTACCCATCTAAGAACATAGATATTGTGGCTTCCTCACTCTCATTCAAATTAGACCTTATCACTGCTATCTCCATGTCCTTATAGTACTTATCTACACTATTAGATTCTTGAGAAAATCTATTGTGGATCTCTCTTAAATAATAGGGAGGAACATATCATGTTCTCGTGATGTGCTTCATCTCCTCCCACTCACTCAAAGGGTGATATCTTTCCTTATTGAGCCTATCCCACCAGATCAAGGCATAGTCATTAAATTCTAAGGTAGCTAACCTTACCTTATGTTCCTCTCTAATGAAATAACTATTAAAAAGCTGCTCACCCTTGAGCTCCCAATCCAAATATGCCTTTGGATTGTTCCTCCCTTGGAACTTAAATTTTAACCTTAGGTAGTTCTAGGGGATCTAGGTGTTCTCTTCCCCTTGGATCTTTACTCCTAGTAATACTCTTCTGGTTCCTATCTTCTAGGCTATCGCTAGAAGAACTTCTACTTCTATCTCTGTGGGTTCTAGTCCTATAGGTCCTATGCCTAAAGGGGTCTCTATAATTTGTAGGTTCCCTATGCCTATGATTCCTAAGCCTTTCTACCCCTTGTGCATGGTCATGATATGTTGGTGTTCTTCTTTGTGAGTGAGGCCTATCCCTTGAAGATGGTCTCTCTTTTTGTGGAGCATGTTTTCTCTTGTCCCTAGAATCTATGTTTCTCCCAAAGAAGTTGACATCATCATTTGATGTCTCCTCCTCATTGTGATATTTCATATCTCTAGACCTACTAGCTTCAATTACCTTTTGATTCCTTTTAGGCTTATTTGAGTATCTTCTTTCTATGTTTTGTAAGAAATCTTCAAGTGCTCTTGTTTGGGTTTGAATTTCTCTTTCTAACCTTGAAACAAGTTGATCCATTTGGGTCCTAGGGGAATGAATACTTATGGGAACTTAAAGTTAAAAATTGCCTCTCCATACCCAGATTGCTAGACTAAGAATTAATTCACACAAGTTCAAAACACTTAGCAAGAAACCTAGGTTCTAAGGCATACAACAAACAAGGGTTAAGTGAATATACCTAGCCCCCTTGACCTTGCAAAAGATGACAAAGTTAGTGTTACAAATTATTTCAAAGAAAACACACAACACTTATCACCTGCTTATACTTCTTTGCATGCACAAACCATCAATTTAAAATGGCCTTAGGTGAATATCTTACACCAAGGCTTAGAGTCCAAAGTCCTTTTACAAAAAAATTGCAAAGGAAATCTGAATTACACCAAAATAAAAACCTACTACAATGAATTAGAATTACAACCCAAGTTCCACCTAGTTACAAAGCCTTTAAACCTAAATTTACAATCAATAAAACCGAATCCAAGAAGGTTACAACAAGTCTTCAATGTAGCCTTCAAGTCTAAGCCTCCAAGTTCCAAGTTATTGAGATCCTTTGGTCACCTTTCCTTGTGCTTTGGCTCCTCTAAAATACCTACAAAACCTTGCAAACAAAGAGGATCACTTGTTGACCTCACCTTGTTGGTGTTATGGAAATAAGCTTAAAATATCATACACCTCACCAAGTGTTTCCACTTTTTCCCTCTAGTAATCTCACTACACACAACCAACCTTCCTCACACCAATTCACTCATAAATAAATAGGCCTTAATTTAAGATTGAGATCAAAGAATAATCTCAACTTAAACCTAGAGTTCTTGGTGCTTCCTAGGTGGTGAAGAAGTACAAGTGTAAGTTGTAAGTTATAAAACTAAAGGAAATTTAAAGACAAATAATAAAATCTTAACATAAAGAAAAACACACTCAAGAGGATTGAATTAGGATAAGACTTATAAGCCAAATAAATTATACAAACTAAAATTAAGGGTTACAAAGAAGGTAGGCACACAAAGGAAATACATAGAAACCTTAAGAGAAGCATTCACATACTCATGTAAGAGGAAGAATGTTATTTGGTCAAGCAAGGAATGCATGCACAAACTAGGAAATTAGGACCTCAAATTTATAGGACCTATGGCCTAACATTAGTCATGAACAATTAACCATGCAACATATAAGAAAATGGATCGTTATGCATTGCCTTTTTCTATATGCTTTTATTTTTACTTTCTTTTTATTATTTTGCTCTTTTACTTTTACTTTTACTTTTGCTTTTGTTTTTCTTCTTTTTTGTTTTCAACTATTCTCAAGTTATTTTGTCATATTCTTGCCCCAAGTACAGAGTTCACTAGTCCTCAAATGATCCTTGTATAGGCTTTTGTTTCAAGGTCCTAAGTTCATTAGCCAATCTAGTACATTTGCACTCATTTATATAGGTTTTTTAATCTAAGTCCAAAGGTTCTTGTCCAATAACTCCAAGCCCAGCTTAGGTCATAGAAGGTCCATAGGTTTACTTAAGTGTATTTTAATGATGCTTAAAAGATTAATTAAGCACACATTTAATGACTTAGTTTTAATTACTTAGATCATGCATGATTCAAGCTTAGCTTGCATTATGTATGCATGTACATAATCATGAAACCCTTGTAATTGAAAGAGACAAACCAAACATAATTTACTTAAATTAAAACACAACAAGAAGGGTCAAACATAATTGAATCAGACCTAAACAAGGGTATAGGATTCAAATCATGCAACTTCAACTCAAGAACACATCATTTTTGGTGCCAAGATTTGATTCAAATTTCAAATTAATTTTAGAAATGGTTTTGTGAGGATCTATAAACCAAAACAAATTTAACATAAATCTAACTATAATTGACCAATTTATGCTTATTTTACTCAAGTTAGGTGTGTTTTGGCGCCAAGATGCACATACTTCAATAATCAAATAATTGGGAATTCAATTCTCAGCCAAATTAAACAAACAGGGAAAATTTGGAAACTAGAAACATAGAAGAATTCAATGCAATAAGAATCATAGTAATCAGAGATTTTTGGACCAATCAAAATGAAGAAATAAAATGGAGTAGAAAATAAACTAAGAAGAACAATTAAAGAGCGCAATTGTAAAGAGATTTTGGATTGAATCTCAGCTCCATTGATGGAGCTTTGACACCAATTGATGCAAAGGTTGATGAAGAAGATGATGCTAGTCAATGGAGGTAGAAAATAATGGAATAAGGATGATAGATTCTTGATGCTTCAAGCTATGCTAGGAGGCTCCATCTCTTATGAAGGATTAGCCTCTCCTCTGCCACCATGGAAGCTGCAAAGGATAAAGAGGTTTCTTTAGTTTCACACTCAAATTAGACGGAAGAAGAATGAGAGAACACTCTCTAAATTCTGAATAGAATTCAAAAAATGATTTAAAAAAGTGTTGAATTTACACAAGGTGGTGTCTATATATAGGCAAAAGTGGTGCATAGGAGTGCATGTGCATGTGGTGGATTTTGGAGCCGTATGCAACTTGAATTTGGGCCTTTCATGGAGCCTAAAATGAGTCCCTTATACCTTTTTCAAGAAGCCTAAGAAATGGGCCAAATCAGGCCCAAAAATCTCAACAAAAGATTATAGGGAAATAGGCCCAATCCTATACATATTTAGGTCTGCTAGTTCCTAGAATACAGAAAGTACCTAAATCCTATTATAATGTGTAAGGCCTAATGACCATTTCTTAGGCTTGATTGAGGAAGGTGGGCCTTTAGGAGGACCAACTCTTAACTTCCTCCTAATGGAAAAGGCTCCTTAATTACAAGAGTAGATGAAACCTTAGGCCCTACCTCAATGGTTAGGTTCAAGGTAATGGGATATATAAGAGGAGGTTTCCTAATTAGGAGGATTTTGCTCACCTCATTCTTTCTCACAAGCCTAATCTCATCCTCTTGTACAATAGGGATGGACTCCCCATTGACCTTGCCTCTTATCTTCCTATTTTTATTTTTATCATTTTCGTTTATGTCTTCCTCTTTTTCCTTTTCCAGCCCTTGTCTCTCATTCTATTTAGTCTTGATAGAATTTACTAGGGGATAAAGAAATTAAGGTAATTTTCTGGTAGTTGAATTGGAAGGAATACCTATTGGTATGCTCATCATGATGGGAATTCCTATTGTATTGCCATGACCTTCCTAAGAGAATATGGCTAGCCTTTATTAGGACAATATCACAGATGACAGTATCCTCATACCTCTCTATGGTGAAGGTGAGGAGGACTTGCTGATCAACCAACAAGTCTCCATTATCACTAAGTCATTGAAGCTTATATGACTTAGGATGTAGGGTGGTGGTTATCGCTAGCTTAGTAACTAGCCTAGTACTAGTTACATTAGAGCAGCTACCCCCATCAATCATTAAGGAGCAAGTGTGCCCCTTGGTAGAACATCTAATTTGAAAGATGTTCTCTCTTTGGGTCTCTTCCCCCCATTAGCAACACTATCCATTAACCTTTTAACCACTAGAAGGTCACCCGCAAGAGGAAGAGGACTAAAGCCAAGTGGATTTTAGAGATGAATAATTATCTTTATTCCTAAGGTCCATGATTTTCTTATCTAGGCATTGGAAGGCTATATGGGCTCTCTTTAAGCGCTCAAAGCAATTAATGAAGGATTATTTGCCTAAAGGCAAGATAGGAGCTTTTCCCTTGGACTCTTTGGAGTTTTAGCATCTTTTTGGTCTCTAGGTTTAAAATTAGATTCTTGTTTCCTATCCTTCCAAGATTCTTATGTGGAATGCTTATAGGCAGTGACTCTATCCTTGCCCTTCTTATTGATTTGGGATGCTACCTTTAGGGCTGGAGGTAAAGGTCATTCAAACTTAAGTATTGGTGAAGTTTTACCACATCCCTGATGTCATGCCTAAGTCCATCTAAGAAGCTAGCCGTAGTGGCTTCCTCACTCTCACTTAGGTTGGTTCTAGTCAATACTATCTCCATCTCTTTATAGTACTTATCCATCCTCCTACTTTCCTAGGTGAGTCTTTGGAGCCTATTATGAATTTCTCTCAAATAATGAGGTGGGACATACCTAGTCCTCGTTATGTATTTTATCTTCTCCCATTCACTTAAGGGTTTTCTTTGTTGAACTTATCTCACTAGATATGGGCATACTCACTAAACACTAAGGCAGCTAGTCTAACCTTATGTTCTTCCATAATAGAATAGCTCATAAACTCAACCTTGAGCTTCCAATCTAGGTATATTTCTGGATCGTTCCTCCCTTGGAACCTAGGTATTTTCACTTTTGGTACTTCTAAGGGTTCTAGTTAGTCCTTATCCCTTTGGTTCCTAGACCTAATCCTATTCCTATGGGATCTATTTTCTACACCATCCCTAGATGAACCCCCTGTATCTATCCTTACCCCTATGGTATCTATGTCTATGAGTTCTAGCCTTGGAAGGTGCTCTAGTCCTAGAGGGTTATCTATACCTATGATGACCCTTATCTCTATCTACCCTTATATTAGTTCCTTTTGGTGTTGGTGATTTTCTAATAGATGAATAAGGCCTATCCCTTGAGAATAACCTTCCTTTTGTAGATGTATTCTATCATTAGTAGCCCTTGAATCTTGATTTTTTCCAAAGAAGTTGACATCATCCTTGGATGTCTCCTCCTTACTATGGTACCCTCACTTTCTTGACCCATTAGTTTCAATTGTCCTTTGATTCCTTTTAAACCTAATTGAGTGTCTTTTCTCTTCTATATCTAGACGTTCTTCAAACACCCTTGTTTGAGTCTGACATACTTTTTCTAACCTTAAAGTAAGTTGCTACATTTGGGTTCTTGGTGAATAATCGTGGGAACTCATTTGCAAATTATAAAGTCTTCTCCACACCTAGATTGCTATACTAGAGGATTAAGTCACACAAGTTCAAAACACTTAGCAAACAATCAGGAGTCTAAAGCACACAACAAGCAAGGGTTAAGTGAATAAACTTCACCCCTTTGCCCTTACAAAAGAAGACAAAGTATGCTACCAAATAGTCTAAGAAAACCACACAAGCAGTTAGTATCCCTTCATACTTTTTTGCATGCATAAACCACCAACTTAAAATAGCCTTAGGTGAGTATCCTACACCAAAGTTTAGAGTCCATAGTCCTTTTACAAACAAATTGCAAGGTAAACTTGAATTACACGAATAGAAAGACCTACCACAATGCAGTAGGATTACAACTCAAATGTACCTAATTACAAAGTTTTCAAGCCTAAAAGTTACACTAAATCCAAATTGAAAAATTACACGTAATTGGTCTCCACTTGGTTTTCACTTTAAACCTTCAACATCAAAGTCTTCAAGTCCATTTGGGGCTTCTTTCCTTGTGTTTTTCCTCCACCAAAGTCACCTACAAAATGGCCCAAAAAGGAGGTTCACTTACTGCCCTCACTTGGTTAGTGAAATCAAAATTAGTGTAATGAACTCACACCTCACTAAGTGTTTCACTCTTCTTCTTATAATGAACTCACCACTCAACCAACCTTTCTCACACCCAGTCATTCTTAAACACATCCTTACTCCAAGCTTGAAAGAAAGAACAACCTCAACTTAGGTATAAAGTCTTTGGATCTCCCAAGGTGATGAAGAAAAGATAAACGAGGAAAGAATACTTAAAATAGAATTGAAAAACTTGATAAACAAGAGATCAATGAAGACAAACTAGAATTAAAGGTAATGAAGACAAAAGCACTCAAATGGAAACCTAGAGACTAAAGAAGTTGCTTGCATATTCTTATGCACAACTTTGTCCTAGCCGAATTAAAGGACCCTACTCATGCATCAATTAAGCATCTAAAACATACATTAAAGACCTTACATTCCTAGCATGAACACTATAGACTAAGTACATAAGAAAAAAAAGCAAGTGACCATACTATGCATGTCTTTTCCTTTGTTTTGTTTTCACTTTCTTTTTCTTCTTTTACTCTTTTACTTTTTCTTTTTTTCTTCTTTTTTTTGTTTTCAATTTTACTCAATGTCCAGGTATTTTTTTCATCATTCAAATCCTTGCATAGGCTCTTTCATGTTCCTAAACTTGTCCCTAAGTCTAAATTGGTCTTGAGTGCATTTTGTACTCCTTCCTTGCTTAGATAAGGTCAAGTATATGTCCTTTTGTCCCAATTTGTCCATAAGTCAGAATAGGTAATGTATGGTCCAGAGGTGAGTTAAGTGTTTGAGACTTGAATAGGAGTTTTTTTAAGCATTCACTTAACTTGAATGTTTTAGGCACTTAATGCATGCATGAGTAGGCAATACTAGCAACATGACATGCATATTTACAAACACGCACCTCTTAAGGAGAATTAGAGACAAACAAGGATTCACACATAGAAATATAACATAACTTATAGGATCAAACAAGTGGAATTAAACCTATACAAGATTTCTAGGATTGGATCACACAAATTTGAAATTCAAAATCACCACAAATTTAGTGCCAAGAACTTCATTAAAATTTCAAAACTTTTCAAGGATATGCATAATTTACACTAATTAGATGGTGAATATGATCAAATGTAGATAAAAAATCAAATTTGACTCAAATCAGATTAGAATTATTCAATTTATGGTTATTTTATTCAAACTAGGCGCATTTTGGCACCAAGCAGAACATGCTTTAGTAAATGGAGGATTGCAAAAAATCTACTCAGCCAAATCAAGAAATGAGGATAATTTAGAAACTAGAAATGTAACCTAATCAAATACAACAAAAATCATAGAAATCAAAGGTATTTTACTAATAACAAAAATAAAATTAAATGGAGTAGATGATGAACACGAAGAAGCAAACAAAATGTGAAAATAAAAAACGAACTTGGGTAGCATCTTACCTCCATTGAAGGATCTATGATACCCGTTGATGTAGACCTTGAAGAAGATGAATATGCTGGTCAATGAAGACTGGAATTTGATGGAAGAAGGTGGAGATGAACTTTTGATCTTAAACACATGCAAGGGAGGTGCCACCTCTGTGAAGGATAAGCTTCTTCTCTGCCACCTTTGAAGACTCCATGGATAAAGAGAGTTCTTCAACCTCAAGCTCCAAGAGAGAGGAGTGAAGAGAGAGAGAATTCTAATCTCATAAATCTCACAAAGTGAATAATGATTCAAAAATTGAGGTTTACATATAAAGGTGACTATTTATAGGCCAATGATGGGTACATAAAAGAGAAGGAGTATGGGATGCTAGGATCCATATGTAGGAGGGTTATTTGGGCTAGTAAGTGAGCCCAAAAATGATCCCTCATCCTTTCCCAATTACAACCTCATAATTGGACCAAGGCAGACCTAGTAGCTTGCCTAAAAGTATAGAGAAAATAGGACCTAATCCTATGCATATTTGGGCTTACTAGAACCTAAGGTACAAGAAAAATCTAAGGCCCATGAAGGTTTGCACCTTTTTCTGCAATTTCTTAGCCCTGGCTTTGGTGATGGGCCCAATAGACTCAATAGGCTTAATAGGTCTCTATAGTCTTCCTTTTCCTTTGTAGTTGGTACCTCTGCATCACCAAGGAGGTTTATGTTTTTTTCATATAAGCATGGTCGTGCTCATTCTAGTATGGTGATGCCAAAATTATTATTAAGCTAACTTGAATTTTTATTTCATAGAAAATGTCTTCCCACATTCAAAAGAGAAGCAAAGCCTCCACCTCCGTGAGGACAAGCCCTCATAGGACTTGGCCTACCATATTGTTACCCATGGGGTTGTTGGCATGTAGCCTCGTTTGGATAGGCTTCTTGAATTCACCTTCATCCCAATTTCTAACTTGGAGTGGGAAGCATTACAGTTGTTGGGCATTAAAGGCTAGGTGACGAGGTACCTGGACAGGTTGTGGTGGACACCAGCTGAATTCATCCAGGAGCCAACTTTAGAGTTTGATGCAGAGGCCCTAACTATATAGAATTCTAGCAAGTAGAGTCACTGGACCTATTGGACCTCACACCATTGGGCCTCACACATTAGAATAGGACTTAGCTCATTTTCTTGTATGATTACAACTAGAGGGCCCAATATGTATATGATTTAGGCCTAATTTTCATGTATTTTAGCTTAGACTTTTAGGGCTTGTTCTAGCCCAATTTGAGGTTTTATTGAGAAATGAATAAGGAATCATTATTGGACTTAAATATAAGCCTAATTTTCAATTCAAAAGTTTCCCTCTCCTTCCTTCCATTTTTCACCTCCTCCATGCCCATATAAAGGCATTCCTATGTGTAAATTCAACACTTTTTGAGTCATTAGTGAAGTTCACTTCATATTTTAGAGAGAATCCTATACCTTTTTTCTTCCTTCTAATCGAGCTGGGGGTTGAAAAACCTCCTCATCCATGGCAGCCTCCATGGTGGCGGAGAAGAGGCTCATTCTCTATAAGAAGTGGCACCTCTAAGCAAAGCTTTTGAAGATCAAGAATCATTATCATTCCTTCCATGCTATTTAGCCTCCATTGTCCAAAATTATTGCCTCCCTCAACCTTTGCATCAGAGTTCCTGTCTTCCCCCAGCTTTGCCCCGAAAAATAACATGCCTGCCTAAATTGTCCGATACCAGCTTGGAGGCTAGCGCTTCAAGGAGATTCTTGTAGATTTTAACGTGATGTTAGCATTCATGACACTGTATGACATATTGCCTTCAAAGTACTTGGAGGTTTTAATAGACCTACTAGAGGAGTTCGTCAAGGGAGCTTTCTGGCACAAGATCACAAGGTCTTATACTTACAACCCAAGGATCTTGAAATCCATTGCAATCCAAGACTTGACTCTCCGCATCATTCACTGATGATTCACTGCTAGGATCTTCGCTAGTAACAACAACACTAGAGTCATTTCGAGGATCCACTATTCCTCCTCTAGGATATTATTTGAGGGAGAAGGGTCAACCCTGGGCATTTCTTCATCATATCCCACCAGGGGATCAATCAACGCCACTAGGCTAGACAGTCTGGGTACATTGGTATTGGTTCTTATGTGACTTCCTTATGCCACCATCATCATGTGCTTCCATCTGTAGCCATCCTAGTCCAACCAATCACCATGCTTGGCATGGACACCTGGAAAGGTATAGGAGTGGTCCAATTAGGACCCACGATACCGTTGTCCTTACACCCTAGCCACAACGCCAACCGTCATCATCATCGCAATAACACCAACTAGAGGAGTAAACAGAATAAGAGGAGGAGGGAAACATGCCAAGTGATGAGCCTACACCAGCCCTCTTCCTTTTTGACCACCTCAATCACCTACAGCTATGGGTAGACGGGCTGTATGGTCATATAAACATGTAGGTCATCACACACTAGACGCAGATGACATCGTAAGAGGCATCTTTGGCATAGATGGAAGCCTCCCAAAGTACGAAATTTGCGGGGATGGACACCCAGTTAGCCTTGCTCCTACAGTTGTTGGTAGGCCAAATGGGTCCCCCACCGCCTCAGTAACTGATGTATGAACTTTTATTTGTTTTGTTTGTTTTGTTATTTTTATCATTACTAGGATTATTTTTAGATTTTATTTTTATGTACAAAACTATTAACTTTGATTGCATTTATATAATCTATTTATTCTCTAATTGTGTGTTAATGTGAGAAGGTAAAACTTCGAAAGCATAAGGACTTTTTCGCCAAGTGTTAACAACCAACAGGGAATATATCAAGAGGCACAACTTACCTCTAAGTTCGAGGAAGAACACCCTCTCCTCATAAGGGAAATCCAATTTTTATTTTCCCTTCTCTATCTTATGTTTTAAATTCTTGCAAATGCTTAAGTTTAATGATGGAGACCCTCTCCTTCTAAATTATCTTTTTCAAAAAAAATTCACATATATCTCCTCTTGTTTTTAAAATCCACCTTGATAAATAAATTTTTCCAAACATAAAGAGGTTGCATTTGCTTAACTTTAAGGAGGGATACCTCTCGTGTAAAGTTTTCTGTAATTGTTTGTACCCTGCAATAACCCTCATTTTAGATTTTTAGTTGGTTTTGGATTTAAGAATATCTTTGTTTATATATGATAGATGCTTATTGAATTTTAAAAAAGGACATAGGAAATGTTGATGTAAATAATTGATAATTGGTCATGATTTCTATTATATTGTTTCATACTAGAGTAACCTTAGTTAAAGGATTTACCCTGATCAAGGTTTCACTCAACCCATCTATCTCTTTATTGAGTGGTTTCCTTCTAGCTTATACACTTCTAGAACTTGTTCTTGAACACCATCGAGGCTTTTATAAGTTAATTGCATAAATGAGAAAATTATACAGGAAAAAATAAGTTTTATTGAATGAACACAGACTTAGAGTATCACTCAATGTCCCTTTCCTCCCTTTTGAGCCTAAAAATAATGAGGAATGTTTTTCCATGGTACCCATGACTGAATTGATGTGATTTCCACTACCTTTAGATGGAAGAAACATAAAATAAATACTTGGGGAGAAAAAATGTTATCAAAAAGGGAAAAGAGAAAAAGAAAAAGAAAAAATTGAAAAACATGGAAAAATATCAAATCTAAAAAACCTAAGTAAATGTTTAAAAATCCAAAGGTTTAAGTGTTGTTGAAAAATAATAATAATGAAAGCCATATGTGTTTCTTTCCTTTCATTTATCCTACCCAATTAATGTGATTTTTCCATTGGCCATGTTTCAACCATATAAAGAACTTTTGATTCTTGTGTATACATTAACTTCTAGTGGAGATTTAAGGTTTGTAGGCAAGTTTATGGCAGTGTTCAGTCATAAGGGATAAAGAGAAAAGGAATTATCCTATACACAAGAGAGATAACAAGCAAAGTGATGATATATGGATGTGGAACTTGATTTAGGGGTCTAAAAGATTCCAGTTGGATTATTATCAATTGTCCCTATGATGATAAATTGTAATATTATCTATTGCATGCTGAACATGAGATTTTGTGGATTCTATATTTGCTGCATTTCCATTCTTTGGGTTATTGCTTGGGAACAAGCAACGTTTAGGTTTGAAGATTTTGATAAACTGTCATTTTATCTGCAAGATTTTTGGCATAATTACTGCATGATTTAGCATAATTCATTTGTAATTTAGCATAATACCTTTATTTTGAAAGAATGGTTAAGCAAGCAGAGAATTCGAAAATAGGTAGACTGTGGGCCAAAAAGAGGACAATAGGATATAAAAGACAAGGATGTGGAAAGTGACAAAAATGCTCCCCTCAATTGACCAGCACTACTATGTAGGCCTAAGCACAGTTGTACCAACACGATTATGCCAACATGATGCAGCATGTCTGTGCCAACTCTGGATGCACTAGCAAATAGGCCACATTAGCCTCAGTGATGTAGGAGGCGCCCCAATCAGCCCTACGACATTGTAGAAGACTTAGAAATAGCTGAAAGGAAGCTAGGTCAAGCTCAGTCTGTGATGCTAGAATCCCTCACCCTGAGATACATACATCTCACCCCAAGCACAACTTTATGTTTCCTCCATCACTCATTTCTAGCCTCTCCATGTCTGGTTCTTCCTCCGATAACCTCCCATAGGATCTTAGCGGGAGTAATCCCTGTGCGTTGCAATTTCAGAGCAATTGCCAGCTTTGTTGGCAACATTGGTTTGGTATTTCTTATTTGCTTTCATTATTGATGCTTATAGGCTTTTTTTACATATTAATAACTAATTTCCCATTTATGAAGCTTTGGAAAACTTGGTGATATGTATTGTTTGAACCCTTGTTTCTTCTTTTCCTTAAATAATGTCTTCATTATTACAATTATGTTATTCTATTATGATTAATCCATTAATAGGAATTGACCAATTCTATCAATCTGTTAGTTGGTTAGGAGGTTAGGTGATTGTACTAGTTCCAATTGGAAGAAGTATATGATAACTAAACTTAAAAGTCTTAGAGGATCAATTGGGAACCTAGGTTTCTAACTGGTTAATTGCCTGACACATAGTTAACACCCTCTTAAATTTTATGCCTATTTTATTTATCTATATTTCTAGATCAAGGAGGATTGTATCTAGAAGCGAGATCATTTCTTTTGTCAGATTAAGGAGTAGTAGAATTAGCGTAGGTTGTTAGCAATTGAATAAAGGGCAAAAGTGGGGATAAAAATAAATAGAGTCACTAGGGGATCCAAAGCCCTAAAAATTTTCCATAACTTGCATCCTATTCTTTTGTTTTTCATACAATAGAAATCTTATTTCTATTCCTTCTATTTTTTACTTTTCTAACTTCTTTTATAAAGCAAACATCAAACCCTCTTTTGGTGAGATCAAAAGTTAGAGTTCAAACTTCATATATAGAGTGTTGTAATAGTCATACACATCCATAAACCCATATCCTAATACATGGGTTTTACTCTCTCATATGCAGACCTCATTCTAGGTCCTAACCAAACAACATATAAGTTCTTTGATATTTACAAAGAACTACCATAAAAACAACCATCGTATGCAATGTATAAATATGTTTACTTTATCATCCTCTTCGAACCTTACTATGATGACTGACTCTAGATTAGGCTGAAGTCTATTGTGTCCCATACCACAATAATCCTTACTAATTTGGAGTAGGTCATCCCTACAAGATGAAGATATGCATGGGCCTGAAACATCATCATCACTCATCAAAACAATGAAGGGTACTGGGATCTAATTTATCAAATCAAGGTGTGCCTATATCTTACATGCAAAACACAAGTGTAAATTTTTTTTGCCAAGTTTTACCCATAGGCAAATATACTCGTCAATGTAGAAATGAAGTATTTTAGACTCTCTAGTATCAATCCCACAGAGTTTATGCCAACAATCTATGTATAAAGTTGAATTCTAACTTTTGAGATCACCAAATAAGGGTTTTATGTGGATACTTTCAAGATAAAATTAGTTTTTAGAAAACGAAAAAAAAAGAAGAAAAGTGCAAATTATAGATAAAAATAGGACTTTGGATCCTCTTTTGGCTTTACTTACTTTTCTCCCAAGCCCCCTTTTATGAATGAGTTACAAATATCAATTGATAACCACCTAATCTAAGGCTACTACTACCCCTTGATCTAACAATAGCAATAATCTCCTTTCTACTTACTATCCTCATTGATCCTACAAGATAGATAAATAAAAGAGGCATAAAATTTCAGAGGGTGTTAATTACGTGTCAAGAAATTAACTAATTAGAAACCCAGGATCTTAATTAATCCTCCAAAACCCTTAGGTTTAGTTACCTAGCAGTTCTAATGATTGGGATGGTATGGTCGCCTATTCCTAACCGACTTATAGATTAATAAGATTAACTACTTCCTATTGATGGATTAAGCGCAGCAAGGTGACACAATTGTTAGAAACGTATAATCATTCATAAAATAAAAGGGGTTCAAGCAACTTACATCAAAACACTTTCCAAAGTCCCATAAATTGGGGGTTAGTTAGACATTATGAAAAATATCCCCAAAAGTATCCAAAATTCAATCCAAATGAAAGAAATACCAAGCCAAGCTTCTAAAAAACCAACAATTATTCTGAGTTTGAATTGTTAGGGCTTTTCTTCTACCAAGATCCTACGGAAGGATGTTAGAGGGGGAATAAAGAATGGAGAGACTAGAAATTGTAGAGGGATGAAAGATAACAGTGCCTGGAATCTAAGAAATAATTGTGCTCTCCGTTATGGAGAGGGATGTTCTCTAATAGGGAGAGATGTGTGTCGAATGGTGTCCTTTTATAGGTGTGGATTAGGGTTTCAACTGTTGCAAATTGGGCTTGACATAGTTGTTCCTTCGCCACCATGACCACTTTAGATCTTTTGCAGTGCTATAAGGATGGCTAGGATGCCTCCTATGTCATTAAGTTTGACATAACACTATTGGTGGTGCTCCCAATCTTGCCACGACCATGCTCATCATTTGGCATGGTCATGCTCAAGTATGTACAGTCCATTGTAGGGGAATTTTGTCCTTTTCTGATTCATTGTCTTTTTATTCCTTTTGGCCCTTTTTTAGACCCAAAACTTACTTATTTTTTTATTCTTTACTTATGTGATCATTCCTACAAAAATAAGCAAAGTTAGACTGAATTACAAGTGAATACTTATAAATCATGTAGTATTTATGCCTAAATTTCCACATATAAAATGACAAAATGATAATTTATCACCACGACAGCACTCAAATCATCTCATCATAATCACATCATTGTCATTTCATATTTTACTTTTCTCATCAAGATATATTGAAATTGATCAATCGATAATGATAATCTTCAGGATCTTTTCGATGCGGCTAAGTTTGCTTAGAGTAGTCTCGGTTATAGGGAGCAAAAATTCTCATTTCTCATTTGTCGCAACTGTAATTACAATGAGATGATGGACTCGCTAAAAATTTGGAAAAGAATTTATTTTTATTTTTGGAGTTGCCACCGAATTTTATTTTAAGGGAAAATGTTTGAAAAAACCCTAACTTGAGGATGAGTTCTAGGTTCGAGAGTCGGTTACAAAGAGAGAAGGTATTAGGCACCCTACTCGTCCTGAAGAACGGTACCCTTAAACTGAGTGTGATTTTGATATTTTTGAAAATTGTTTGATCCTTTTAAATATAATAGAAATAAATAGGTTTATGGAAAATAGCCTGACAGGACTTGATCCTGCTCCTATGTATTCCCTGCTGCAATGGGAAACTCAAGGCTACGTACTTCTCGTTTGAAGGCTTGACCTTTGAAGGTGCTTGAAAAAGGAACAGAGTATTTTCAAATTATTTTTAAACAGAATCCTTAGTCCATATATGCCCAGGATCCAAGGCAAACAAGGGCTGCATTAGGACCCATATGAATCTCTAAATATCAAACAGTAGTGAAACTGCCAGTTCTTATTTAGAGCCCATTGCGTGAGACTTGGGATTCCAAAACGAAGTTTTTCTGAAATTATTTAAGAGGTATTCCTAGTCCACATATGCACAGAGTCCAAGATAACTAAGGCTACACTGGGACCTATATGAATCTCTAAATATCGAACAGCAGTGAAACTGCCAGTTCCTATTTAAAGCTCATCGCGTGAGACTTGAGATTCCCAATATATATATACATATATATATATATATATATTGAAATATTTTACTATTTAAGAGGGATTCCTAGTCCACATATGCACAGAGTCCAAAGTAACTAAAGTTGCACTGGGACCCATATGAATCTCTAAATATCAAATAGCAGTGAAACCGCCAGTTCCTATTTAGAGCTCATCGCGTGAGATTAGGAATTATGAATGGGTTTGATTTAAAATAAATTAAACTTGACTTGAATTTGATGAAAAGAATTGGACTTGGAACTTGATTTAAATTGAGGAAAAGAATTGGGTTTGATTTCAAATAAAATGGATTTGATTTGAATTTGAAGAAAAAGACTTGAACTTGATTTAAAATAAAATGAACTTGATTTGAAATTAAGGAAAATAATTGGGTTCGATTTCAAATAAAATGGATTTGATTTGAATTTCAAGAAAAGACTTGAACTTGATTTAAAATTGAGGAAATGACTTGAACTTGATCTAACTTATTAATACTTCTCATTTTTTTTGAAATGGCCTAATTATATTGTATGCTGGTTGAGTGTTTAACACCTTGGATTAATTTTAAAGCATGCTTAACCAATAAGTATATATTAAAAGATAAATGCACTGAGTGGGATTCGAACCTAGGTCTAGGAGGTCCAGCCAGCATGCTAGCCACTAGGCCAAGTTGCTGGTTGAGTGTTTAACACCTTGGATTAATTTTAAAGCATGCTTACCCAATAAGTATATATTAAAATAGAAATTCACCGAGTGGGATTCGGACCTAAGGTCTTAGAGGTCCAGGCAGCGCGCTAGCCACTAGGCCAGCGCCTAATTAAGGTTTCAAGTTCTCCAACCAAATTCCGACGAGACAACGAACTCGCTAAAATTTTGAAAATAGGATTTTATTTTGGATTAATATGGAGTCTCCACCAAATTTTTATTTAAGGGAAAAAGATTTGGAAAAAACTCTGACTCGAGGATGAGATTCGAAGTTCAGGAGTCGATTACGAATGGGGAAGGTGTTAGGCACCCCACTCGTCCGTTTCGAAGAACGGTACCCCTTAAACTGAGTGTGTGATTATTTGAAATTTATTTGATCCCTTTTATTAGTGTGAAAACAAATACTTGATGGAGGTTAGCCTGACAGGACTTGATCCTGCTCCTATGTATACTCCGGTGCAATGGGAAATTCAAGGCTTACGTAGTTCTGGTTTGGTTTGAAGGCTTGACCTTCGAAAACGCTTGAGAAAAAAGAATTTGAAAATGAAAATTTTGTTTTGGAAAACATTTTTAGAAGAATCCCTAATCCGAATGTGCACAGGGACCAAGATAACTACGGCTGCACTTGGGCCCATATGAATCTCTAAACATCAAACAACAGAAAGAGCTCCCAGTTCGTGCTTAGAGCTTGTCGCGTGAGATTAAGAATCTCAAAATAAGATTTTTATTTTTGTGAAAAGAGGAAGGCAATCCCAATCCACATATGCGCAGGGCCTAAGATAACTACGGCTGCACTTGGACCCATACGAATCTCTAAACAACGAACAGCAGAAAAAGCTACCAGTTCGTGCTTAGAGCTCGTCGTGTGAGATTAAGAATCGCAAAATAAGATTTTTATTTTGTGAAAAGAGGAAGGCAATCCCAATCCACATATGCACAGGGCCCAAGACAACTACGGCTACACTTGGACCCATACGAATCTCTAAACAACAAACAGCAAGAAAAGCTACCAGTTCGTACTTAGAGCTCGTCGCGTGAGATTACGGAATGCAAAACAGGATTTTTATTTATTTGTTTAAAAGGATTCGAGCGATAAATCGAAATGGACACGATTTAGAGTAAAGGGGGTATAGAGACCTAATTTGGAGTTAGGGTAAGCACAGGGCTTGATTGATATTTTTGAGGAAGTGTAGGAGCCAAATTACAATTAGAAGAAAAATGGGGGCTGAATTGTCATTAAGAGAAGTATGGGGTATATCTGTAATTAGTGGAATTATGCGGTTATATTTGTAATTAGTGGAATTATGGGGGTATATTTGTAATTAGTGGAATTATGGGGGTATATTTGTAATTAGTAGGAATATAGGGGCAGATTTGCAATTATTAAGGACATAGGGCAGATTTGCAATTATTAAGGACATAGGGGCAAATTTGCAATTATGAAATGGGAGCATATTTGTAATTCGGAGAAGTATGGTGGTATATTTGTAATTTTGGATACTGCATGGTTTAAATAATGGTGGAATAGGAATTCACAATCCAAAATGTTCCACCTGGGGTTCGGAACGTGACCCATGAGCATATGGGAAAGTATGCCAACCATTAAACCTAACACCTATCTAAGATAATGGTTCTCGAATCCTGGACAAAACTCATATGGTTTGCATGTGCTGCATGGGGGTTATCACTAGTAGCTGGAAGCTTAGACTTGGTCTTCATTGGCTTATTTGATTTGAGTGACTAATGCCTCATTTCCCAGCGTAGGTGCTCGTCATACAGAGATATCTTCCCACACTAGATATGTTCTGTTCCTGTTCTATCTTCCCCTGTTTTCCAGAACGTCAAGCACATAAACCTCCAGGGGCACCTGATAGCATTCGTCCGAAGGAAGGCTTCTGGATTCGAATATGGGGGATCTAGGTGAAGGCTTCCCGGCGCTCACATCGTCTTGATCATAGCTGGTTCGACTTAAACATCTAGCCTAATGGCCTAAGTGCTCGAACACTATTTTTGCTCCCCTGAAACGTAGATCCTCAGAAGTGGAATTAGGCGATCTTCATTCCTGGATAGAACCCCCGAATACGGAAGCAAGAGTGGGGCGTCTCCTGTCCGCGCTTCCTAACCTAATCCCTTAAGCTGCACCCCTCTTTAAATAGGGTCCGGGGCTCTATTGATTGACTGGTGCATAGGAACGCCGCAAGGACCATTCTCTGTACGTGCATGAGGCGCAACTCTGTGCATCAATCATACATCCCTGTTACCTTAGGCGCATGTAATAGGATTCGGATGTCATACTTGTCTTAAGTCAAGCCCCTACTTCCATTCTTAGGAGTACCCTAACAGCTACCTTAGGAATGTTTACACGGTGACAAGAAAAGAGGGACTATGAAATAATTGGCTAGGAATTAAGCACTAAACAGAGTAGACATAAGCTTCAGCTCCATCCGAGGCTTCTTCCGTGCCTTGAGCGAAATAGATGGTGAGTCTTCCTTAGGCTTGAGATCGACCTATCAAATATCATTTGGTCACTCACTCTTGAATAGCTTTATAGGCATGTTTCATGCAACAGAAATTCATTTTTGTTTATCAGAGATGAGGCTTCGGTTTTTGGGCGCTAGCTTTTGGCAGAGCTATCCTATAGGTTTTAGACAGAGGGTTACAAGAAATCTCCTAGTCTAATCTGGTGACTTAATTTTTCCGAAGGGGAACTGGATCTTTTAATGAACCTCAAATCAAATTTCAACCCAAAAACATCATCGACTGAGGTATGTCTTTATTAACCTTAGTAACACCGTATCTACCTACAAGGTGAGTGTCAAAATCGTTTGCACCTATTGATCTTTCTGATCATCAAGACGATGTTTGGCCACAGAATGAGCAGAGCAAGCATTGATCAAAATATATTGGTTGGAATATAAGAGTTTAGGCAGAAACGCTAACCTTTGATAAAGGTGGGTGCGGAATCCTCTTCAATTATTAAACCAAAATGCCTATCTTGATTTGTATGACTCACAACGTAGAATTAGGGACGTCAATATGAACACTTGAGAGGTAATTTGGATGAGGTGTTCGAGTAATTCCATTCTCGATGTAGGCTTGCAGAGAAATATATCTAAACGGCTTATCTAGACCATCACAACCATGCCAAAACCAACGCTCCCGATTATCTATAGCTATCAACAAGATCTAGTAGATTTTAGGTTCATACAGCATGAACCAACACCACTCGGTGGAATCCAAACACCTACACATTATGGGCTCACCAAACACAGGGCTGTACCACACAAGCAAGCTTAGCTAAAGTTCAGATCTATTTCTTACTTGCATGCCAACGAAATACCATGAGATCAGCCTAATCCAACGATGCAATCAATGGAAATCACTCACACAGATTGATATTCATTCTTCTAGTTCTTGCATAGCCTGAACAGAACCGCACCAATTTCTTGATTCGAAAAGGAAGAATTGCGGCTAACCTGTATTGAACTTGAGTCAGGAAGCGAGTGAAGATTGTTGTAAGATCTATCAGAAGAACCCGATCCTCTTCCCACATAGAGTTCTTGTAATGCACCCCTCTTGCTTGATGCTCCTACTATGAAATCCTTCCCAAAGATTCGAACCTTTCGATCTGTATATAGGTGACTTAGAAAGAGTAATGGTGGCTGCTCCACCAAGATTGTACATGCAGGTGATCAGTTGATTGGTTTGCCCAAAAAACCAGTTGGGAGGGGATGATGGAATGAATAACAACTCCTCGAGCGAGTAAGGATGGTCCTCCATCCTCTATGGGAACCAATCTGCTTTTGAGAAAGTGACGGTGAGTCTTTTCTCTTCCCCTGAGCCAATGCCCTCTGGAGAAGTCAGGTGATCCCCAGAAAAAACTCTCATCCATGCCCCCCCCCCTCTTTCTCTCGCTTTTCTGTTTGTTAGTTCGTGTTTTCTTTTCCCCCAAAATCCGTTTTTCTTTTGAGCCATTTTCTTTTATTTCCCGCCTTTTTTCCTTTTGTCTTTTTTCTCATTTTGTTATTTTAAAATTTATTTTTATTTCCAGATTTTTCTTTTCCTTCTATTTACTAATACATTTTTAATTTCCCGTTTTATTAGTATTTGTTTTTATGTTTTTATTTTATTTTATATTTTATATTTTTTTATTTTATTACTAATCCTTTAATTAATTTTGCACTTTTTATGTTCTTGGGTTTTTGCTTTATTATAAATTTCCAGATTTTATTTTTATTATTTTTGATTTATTACTTTTTATTATTTTCATTTCTATTTACCTCTCTTTCTTTATTTCTATTTGTTTTTTTTATTATTATTTTTTATTTTTTTATTATCTTTCAGATTTTCATTTTTACTTTATCTATTATATTTTTCTTTCTTTTTCATTAATTTTGTTTTTTTTTGTTTTTTTTTGTTTTTATTTCTTTTCTTTTTTTCCTTTTTCTTCAGATTTATTTTGATTATTTTTCATATATTTTTATTTATTATTTAATTTAGTGCAGGTTTCTTGGTTAATTTTAATAGTCTGGAGCCTCAGACATAAATGGGTGTTTACAGTTTGCCCCTCTTTACTCGTTTTCCTGCTAGATAATGTGAGAAATGGTTCTCTAAATTATCTTGGTAGGAAATGAGTAAAGACATGAACATATTATGTCCGAGGCGGGTTGTTTGAAGAAAGTCCGAGAGTGACACTAGAAGCCGTGAACCTCAGGGATGCTTGGAGAATGGCGATTGAATGACATTACCGGCCTCGTGCCGATAAGTTTAAATATGCAAGGCTTGATGGCATAGCCTAATTAGGCTAAGTGAAATGAATGAATGCCCGTTAGGACAGGCGTGGAATGCAATGGGATTACTTGTTAAGACAAGCGAAATGAAATGAAAATGGCCTGTTAAAGCAGGCAAAGCAGGAGAGAATGGCTCGTTACGACGGACTCAATAGAGTGAAAATGACCTATTTGAGGCAGGAATGCATGCCAAAATGAAAGTGTAAGGTATGTACAAGGTGGCCTGACAACATAGGCCGAGGTACAAAAATCTATCTATGCTTGAGGCCTAACATCATAGGCCCAGTTGTGTGAAAACAAACTTGATGGTGGCCTGACACTGTAGGCCAACATGCAAGAAAGAAAATTTGAAGGCCTAACACTATAGGCCACAAATGCAGAAGTGTAAACTAGAGGGTGGCCTGACACTATAGGCCAAAAATGTAGAAAAAAAAGCTTGAAGGAGGTCTGACACTATAGGCCAAAAAGCAGGAAAGAAAACTTGAAGGAGGCCTGACACTATAGGCCAAAATGCAGAAATGTTGATTTGAGGGAGGCCTGACATCATAGGCCAAGAATGGAGAAATGTAAATTTGATGAAAATCCCATTGTTGATGAGAAGAATGCAACATGAGATCCTGCTGTTGCCAGGATAAATGCTAACCTGTTTGATAGGCAAACAGAACGGAATTTAATCATGAGGTCCTGTTGTTAACAAGAGAATGCAAATGAGGTCCCGCTGTTGCCGGGAAGAATGCAAATAAAATCCTGCTTGACAGGATGGATGCAAACCTGCTTGACAGGCAAAGAGAATGGAATTTAATCATGAGGTCCTGTTGTTAACAGGAGAATGCAAATGAGGTCCTGCTGTTGCCGGGAAGAATGCAAATGAAATCCTGCTTGACAGGATGGATGCAAACTTGCTTGACAGGCAAAGAGAACATAAATTAAACATGAGATCCTGTTGTTAACAGGAGAATGCAAATGAGGTCTCGCTGTTGCCGGGAAGAATTCAAGAATTAAAATATGCTTGACGTCCTGCTTGATAGGAGCATGCAAATAGGATCCCGCTTGACAGGATGAATGCAGAAATTTAGACATGAAATCCTGCTTGACAGGATAAATGCAAATGAAATCCTGCTTGACAGGATAAGGGCAGAAATTTAGACATGAAATTCTGCTTGATAGGATGAATGCAAATGAAATCCTGCTTGACAGGATGAATGCGGAAATTTAAACTTGATGAGGCTTGACACCATAGGCCATGATGCAGGAAAAAAAGTAAACTTGATGGTGGCCTGACACCATAGGCCATGAATGGGAAAGAATGAAGCAGGCCTTTTAAGACAGGTGACTTTGAAATGGGAGGAATCCATACTAACTTGGAAAGATAGCATGTCAAGACAGGCGAAGCAGGAATGACCTGCTAAGACAAACAGAAAAAAGGAAACAAAGAGAAACCTATACTACTTGAACGGATGGCCTGTCAAGGTAGGCGAAGCATGAATGAGTCATTAAGACAGGCAGAGGGAAATGAATGCACGAAGGTGGGGATGTGGACTTCTTCGTTAACTGCCTCGGACGACTTATTTTGAAAATTTGTTTTTCTCTTGAATAAAAAATAAACTGCTTATTCTGCCTTGAACTTGAAGGTTTTTAGGCACTTGATAATTATTTTCTTGAAGAGACTTGGACAACCATTTTGCCCTAGTTTAGAAGATTCTTGATAATTGATGGATGTCTTGATTTGAATGAAGTTTGGGCAAACATTTTGCCCCAGTTTGGGAGGTTTCTGGCAATCAAGGAATGCCTTAACTTGAGGGGATTTTGGGCAAGCGTTTGCCCCAGTTTTGTTCTTGAAATTAAATCTTTCTCGGGCAAACGTTTGCCCTAGTGTGAACTTGATGAGGATGACCTCAAATTGAAATCTTTTGCGGGCAAGCGAGTGCCCCAGTTTGAGTTTGACTCAAAATTTGAGGATGACCTCAAATTGGACTTTTGTGTGGGCAAGCACTTGCCCCAGTTTGAACTTGATTCACTTTTAATTATTATTGATTCGAGTAATTTTACCCAGGTTTTAATTAGTTTTTGAAAAATGAGTTATGAAATGCTTGAATGAATGAAAAGAATGCGGTATTTGTGATGCTTGAACAAATGCAAAAATGATGCGGGGTTCTTATTTTGCATGCTTGAAATAATTATTTGATGAAACAGATGCTATGGGATAAATGTAAAACTTTTTGTTTCTCTTGATTTTTTTTTCATTTTTTGGACACATCCTTCCTCGACAACCCCATAGTTGGTGTGAAAGGAATCAAGAATTAGGACGAGCTAGATTGACTTAAGTTCAGTGTTTTGGTCAATCTCGAAATTTTATTTTGTCAGGATCTTTGAAACCCAACAGTGGTCAGTATCATTGAGTAAGACACACTCCTTTTTGTAGTGGCATTATGGCTGGTAGGAGGATGATTCTTCGGGAAATAATCATGCTGTGTTGCGATGGCTAAGGATTCATTCGACTTGCCATGACTTTTCAAAATTAATCCCTTTTTTATTTTTTTTACATTTTTCACATCTCTTTTGGCATGTGCACTATTGGGGTGTGCAAAGTGATTTTGGATGGTTAAAGGAGAGAAATAGAGAATTTTGAGGTTGTATGTTTTAAGGTAGTATATTTGAAAGGAAAGGATGACAAGAGATGTGGGTTTGATTGCCCAAATGGCACATTTTGGTGAAAAATGCCAATGTTGCTTTTCATAATCTTGATTGTCAAATTAATCAAACTTGAGAAATGGCAAGATTTTGCCCTAGTTTTAGGGAAGATGAAGTGCAGAAATGTTAGCTTGTCCTGGAATTCCTGGCTTGACCTTAACATTTTCCTAGGTTGTTCCTTTGAGCTTTCAACCCAGCAGGTCTTTCGTTTTGCCCTAACTTCTGCCAAGGTCGCCCTCACGGGTTTTCAACCTAGCGGGCTCTTGATTATGTGCCTTAATTTTTGCCTAGGTCATGTTTGATTGTCGACCTAGCGGGCTTTTGTTTGATCGTGCCCTAACTTTTGCCTAGGTCATCTTTTGAGGATTGCTGACCTAGCGGGCTTCTGTTTATGTGCCCTAACTTTTGCCTAGGTCGTTTTTGAGGATTGTCGACCTAGCGGGCTTTTGTTTGTGTGCCCTAACTTTTGCCTAGGTCATTTTTTGAGGGTTGTCGACCTAGCGAGCCTTTTATTTGATCCTGATTTTGCCTGAATTGTTTTTGGAACCCAGCAAGACCTTTTCTAATCATACCTTTGTCGATTTAATCTTTTGGACATTAACCCCACTTTTTCCTGGATTCTTTTAGCTTTTAATCCAGCGGGTTCTTCTTCTTCTTAAATTTTGAATTTTGACCCTGATTTTTCCTGGATCATTTTTGATTTTAATCCAGCGGGTTTTTCTTCTTCTTAAATTTTGTGTAGTCAGATTATTGATCTTGTAGGGATCATTTTGGCTTCCAATTCAGCGGATCTTATCTTGCATCCCTAATTTTTTTTTTACAAGACATTTTGTATGGTGATCTAGAATCCCTGGTTGTTAATTCTGCTTTCTCATTGGGCTTTTCTCTTTGAACTTGACTAATAAGACATTCAAGATTATTTATTACAGCATTGGCATTGCCATCAGCAGGTATTTATTGTTTGGGTGTAGGAATAAGAAGCGGGCTAAGTGTATAAAAAGAACGGTAAATTTTTAAGAAGACAAGTCAATAAGGTAAAATACATGCTCAAGAAGTATGAAAATGTAAATTTGTATTTATTGAGATTTATTTACAAAAGATTTACTTTGGAAAGTATGACAAATCTTGGATGACTTCCTCAATACAGGGCGTCCTATTGTGCTGCTTTGATTTGTTTCAGCTAGCTCCTAGATTCCCATAATTTGGAAATGGGTTGTTTTTTGTGTTAGGAGCAAGCTTCCCGAGATCCAGCCATTTTGCATCGATTAAGCTCTGCACCTTACGCTTCAACGCTACACAATCCTCGGTGGAATGACCAATGAATCCCCCATGGTAGTCACATCTAGCATTTGGATTGTACCAATTAGGATATGGTGGCTCCTGAGGCTTCAAAGGGGAAAGAGCAATCAGCGAGTTTTGGATCAGGTGAGGTAGCAGCTCTGTATAGGAGATCGGAATAGGATCGAATTGGACATGTTTTTTCTCCTTTTCCTGGCCTTTGTTAGGATTTTGGTTTATGGCTTGTATTTGGGCCATGTATGGTGTTGGTGGCCGAACTTGTGTTGGGTAGTTGTAAGTTGGAGGGTACGGTGTTTGGTATGTAGCTGCGATGTAAGGATATGGTATGTAGGGCGTGTATGGTGGTGGTCGGAAGCCAACTGGACCATAAGGTGCCACTTGAGGAATGTATTGGCCTTGATTAGAAGCCACATTGCAGGTTTCGCCTATCTTCTTCTTAGATCCGGCGGAGGCGTTAATTGCACCTGTAGGCTTTTGCACGATCTTTCTGCGGCGCATGCCACCCTCGATCCTTTCTCCAATGATGACGACATCAGAGAAGCTTGCGGTCATACTGCCGATCATCTTGTCATAGAAAGGATCTTGGAGTGTGTCAAGGAACATGTTGACCATCTCTTTCTCGGATAGTGGAGGTTGTACTTGAGCAGCTAATTCCCTCCATCTTTGAGCGTACTGCTTGAAGGTCTCATCTCCTTCCTTGACCATATTCTGGAGTTGGGTTTGGTCGGGGGCCATCTCCATGTTGTACTGGTATTGTTTCATAAAGGCATCAGCTAGGTTCCTCCATGAATGAATGTGAGTCCGCTCTAGCTGAGTATACCAGTTAGCAGCTGCCCCAGTTAAGCTGTCTTGAAAGAAATCGACAAGCAGCTTATCGTCATGCATGCAGGGAGACATCTTCCTGCAATACATGGTCAGGTGGCTCTTTGGGCAGCTAGTTCCTTGATACTTTTCAAATTCAGGAACTTTGAATTTGGGAGGGATTACTACATCTGGAACCAAGCACAAATCAGATGCGTCTCTGGCTTCGTAAGCGCTCCCTTCAATGGCCCGGATCCTGTCCTCTAGGATCTTCCACTTTTCAGTATCCTCCTTAAAATGATGGCTGGGGTTTTCCTCTGGCATGTGGTGAGGTTGAGAAGACGGTATGTATATAGGGTGAGGCCCTTGGGTGAGCATAGGGTGCGTTCCCCCAACGGCTGTTTGGTAAGCTTGTGGAGTGGTATTTGGAACAGCATAAGGGATGCCTGTGGTGTTTGAAGGTAGGTTATGTGTTTGGATTTGTGTTTGGGCTTGTGTTTGGCCGAATGAGGTGCATGCCCATGAGGAAACTCGTAATGAACCCCTTCAGTTTGCAGAGGCATGGTTAATGGCGAAGGGTTTTGTGGAGTGAAGCCAGGAGGATATGTTGGGTCAATTGGTTCTCCCAGTAGGGATTCCCTTGCCTCTTTCTGTTTAGATATTTGGATGGCTTCCATCAGCTTGGCCATCTGCTCCTTCAGAGTCTTGACTTCATTTCTTAACTCCTCATTTTGTCTCTCCAGCTCATCCATGATTCCTGATTGTGATCCGGTTCTATAAGGATGTCGAGAAAGTTTTTCTCTAATTTTTCTGTTAAAGTTAAAAATTAATTTCCTTGAGAAATAATTTGAATGCAAAAAAATCATTTAATGCAATGAAGAATGTGTGGAATGATTTTTTGAAATCTTTCTTTTTCGATGATAAATTTATGAATGGATGAATGAATGCATGCATGCTATGCACAAATAATTATACAAATTTTGAAGTTTGACTGTTTTGAAAATAATTGAAAATTTTTTTATTTGATTTTTAATAATTTCATGTTTTTATGAATCTTGATATTTTTTATTTTGTTAAGGAACTTTTGGTTTTGGTTTGGAAATGTTTTTAGTTGTACAAACAAATTTTCCAAAAACGTTTTTTAGATTTTCGAAATTTCGCTTCCTTTCTTTTTGTATTTTTTATTTCTTCAGTATTTTCAAAAATTATTTTTCTAATTTTCCTTAGGAACTTTTTTTATTTTTCTTGATTTTTATCTTGATTTGATTTTTCTTTCTTTTTGCTTGATTTTTCTTCTCTCTTTTTTTTTTTCACTCGACTTTTCTTTCTTGATCTTTACTTTTCAAATTTTGGTTTGTGCATTTCCTTTTTCTTGACTTTCTGTCTTGATTTTTGTATTCCCCCAATCTTCAACTTCCATCTTGGATGGTAAATGTTTGCGCATGCATGGACCATGTATTATGAAGGGGTGTGCCCTCTTTGCATCCTATTGTAGGTGACCTGTCCTAAGGGTCTATGGCCTTTAATATGTGAACCTCTCATAAGGTGTTCAGTAATCCTGGTATAATAGGTCACTAGAGCCAAGTTCCAGTCTGCAATGCTTACCACAACAGCAGAAAAAACTACCAGTTGTAGGGCATTACAAATAGGACGCACTCTAACTGGGATTTTCGTGATAGTCAAACAGGACCGTAAGCCCAAAGTGACACCACTAGATCTCTCTATTCCTAGGCTGCACTCAGACCCGGGTATAGGGCTTCGCTCATGATGAATGCACATCCAATGTATGAGGGTACACAATTTTGGGATACCTGCAATTGGGGAAATTGTACAGATATATGTAGCAATTTATTGTCTGTCTATCCTAGGGTTATACAGAGAATAAACATACAAACAATAGATAGATGACAGATAACAAATAAATAAACAGATAAATGAATCGTCCAAATAAACAGAAAAGGGGTCGAAACAAGACACACTCAATTGAAACGGGCTTGACTCTCTAAGGTCCCTAGTGAAGTCGCCATCTGTCGCAACCGTAATTCCGACGAGACGGCGAACTCGCTAAAATTTTGAAAATAGGACTTTATTTTAGATTAATGTGGAGTCACCACCAAATTTTTATTTAAGGGAAAAAGATTTGGAAAAAACCCTGACTCGAGGATGAGATTCGAAGTTCTGGAGTCGATTATGAATGGGGAAGGTGATAGGCACCCCACTCGTCCGTTCCAAAGAACGGTACCCTTAAACTGAGTGTGTGATTATTTGAAATTTATTTGATCCCTTTTATTAGTGTGAAAATAAATACTTGATGGAGGTTGCCTTGACAGGACTTGATCCTGCTCCTACGTATTCCCCAGTGCAATGGGAAATTCAAGTCTTACGTAGTTCTGGTTTGGTTTGAAGGCTTGACCTTCGAAAATGCTTGAGAAAAAAGAATTTGAAAATGAACATGTCGTTTTGGAAAACATTTTTAGCATAATCCTTAATCCACATGTGCACAGGGACTAAGACAACTACGGCTGCACTTGGGCCCATACGAATCTCTAAACATCGAACAGTAGAAAAATCTCCCAGTTCGTGCTTAGATCTTGTTGCGTGAGATTAAGAATCGCAAAATAAGATTTTTATTTTTGTGAAAAGAGGAAGGCAATCCCAATCCACATATGCATATGGCCCAAGACAACTACGGCTACACTTGGACCCATACGAATCTCTAAACAACGAACAGCAGAAAAAGCTACCAGTTCATGCTTAGAGCTCGTCGTGTGAGATTAAGAATCGCAAAATAAGATTTTTATTTTGTGAAAAGAGGAAGGCAATCTCAATCCACATATGCACAAGGCCCAAGACAACTACGGCTGCACTTGGACCCATACGAATCTCTAAACAACGAACAGCAGAAAAAGCTACCAGTTCGTGCTTAGAGCTCGTCGCGTGAGATTACAGAATGCAAAACAGGATTTTTATTTATTTGTTCAAAAGGATTCGAGCAATAAATCGAAATGGACACGATTTAGAGTAAAGGAGGTATAGAGACCTAATTTGGAGTTAGGGTAAGCACAGGGCTTGATTGATATTTTTGAGGAAGTGTAGGGGCCGAATTGCAATTAGGAGAAAAATGGGTGATGAATTGCAATTAGGAGAAGTATGGGGGTATATCTGTAGTTAGTGGAATTATGGGGGTATATTTGTAATTAGTGGAATTATGGGGGTATATTTGTAATTAGTTGAATTATGGGGGTATATTTGCAATTAGTGGAATTATGGGGGTATATTTGTAATTAGTAGGAATATAGGGGCAGATTTGCAATTATTAAAGACATAGGGGCAAATTTGCAATTATTAAGGACATAGGGGCAAATTTGCTATTATGAAATGGGGGCATATTTGTAATTAGGAGAAGTATGGTGGTATATTTGTAATTTTGGATACTGCATGGTTTAAATAATGGTGGAATAGGAATTCTGATCAAAAAATGTTCCCACAGGGTTAAACGACCCATGGAGCATATGGGAAAGTATGCCAACCATTAAACCCAACACCTATCTAAGATAATGGTTCTTGAATCCTAGACAAAACTCATATGGTTTGCATGTGCTGCATGGGGGTTATCACTAGTGGCTGGAAGCTTAGACTTGGTCTTCATTGGCTCATTTGATTTGAGCGACTAATGCCTCATTTCCCAGCGTAGGTGCTCGTCATACAGAGATATCTTCCCACACTGGATATGCTCTGTTCCTGTTCTATCTTCCCCTGTTTTCCAAAATGTCAAGCACATGAACCTCGAGGGCACGTGCGCGTGTCCAGAGGAAGGCTTGGATTGAATATGGGGATCTAGGTGAAGGCACCGGCGCTCATCGTCTTGATCATATCTGGTTCGACTTAAACATCTAGCCTAATGGCCTAAGTGCTCAAACACTATTTTTGCTCCCCTGAAACGTAGATCCTCAGAAGTGGAATTAGGCGATCTTCTTTCCTGGATAGAACCCCCGAATAGGGAAGCATGAGTGGGGGCATCTCCTGTCCGCGCTTCCTAACCTAATCCCTTAAGATGCACCCCTCCTTAAATAGGGTCCGGGGCTCTGTTGATTGACTGGTGCATAGGAACGCCGCAAGGACCGTTCTCTGTACGTGCATGAGGTGCAACTTCGTGCATCAATCGTACATCCCTGTTACCTTAGGCGCATGTAACAGGATTCGGATGTCATACTTGTCTTAAGTCAAGCCCCTACTTCCATTCTTAGGAGTACCCTAACAGCTACCTTAGGAATGTTTACACGGTGATAAGAAAAGAGGGACTATGAAATAATTGGCTAGGAATTAAGCACTAAACAGAGTAGACATAAGCTTCAGCTCCATCCGAGGCTTCTTCCGTGCCTTGAGCGAAATAGATGGTGAGTCTTCCCTAGGCTTGAGATCGACCTATCAAATATCTTTTGGTCACTCACTCGTGAATAGCTTTATAGGCATGTTTCATGCAACAGAAATTCATTTTTGTTTATCAGAGATGAGGCTTCGGTTTTTGGGCGCTAACTTTTGGCAGAGCTATCCTATAGGTTTTAGACAGAGGGTTACAAGAAATCTCCTAGTCTAATCTGGTGACTTAATTTTTCCGAAGGGGAACTGGATCTTTTAATGAACCTCAAATCAAATTTCAACCCAAAAACATCATCGACTGAGGTATGTCTTTATTAACCTTAGTAACACCATATCTACTTACAAGGTGAGCGTCAAAATCGTTTGGACCTATTGATCTTTCTGATCATCAAGACGATGGTTGGCCATAGAATGAGCAGAGCAAGCATTGATCAAAATATATTGGTTGGAATATAAGAGTTTAGGCAGAAACGCTGACCTTTGATAAAGGTGGGTGCGGAATCCTCTTCAATTATTAAACCAAAATGCCTATCTTGATTTGTATGAATCACAACGTAGAATTAGGGACGTCAATATGAATACTTGAGAGGTAATTTGGATGAGGTGTTCGAGTAATTCCATTCTCGATGCAGGCTTGCAGAGAAATATATCTAAACGACTTATCTAGACCATCACAACCATGCCAAAACCAACGCTCCCGATTGTCTATAGCTATCAACAGGATCTAGTAGATTTTGGGTTCATACTGCATGAACCAACACCACTCGGTGGAATCCAAACACCTACACATTATGGGTTCACCAAACACGGGGTTGTACCACACAAGCATGCTTAGCTAAAGTTCAGATCTATTTCTTACTTGCATGCCAACGAAATACAATGAGATCAGCCTAATCCAACGATGCAATCAATGGAAATCACTCACACAGATTGATATGCATTCTTCTAGTTCTTGCATAGCCTGAACAGAATCGCACCAATTTCTTGATTCGAAAAGGAAGAATTGCGGCTAACCTGTATTGAACTTGCGGCTAACAGAGGTAGCCCGTTGTATGTTATATTGTATATGCACATCCATCCTAGTGTGTGTGCGTGTATTGAATAACGATGATATCCTTTCTTGGTCCATGATTTATGGCTCTAGATGATTTATAATGCTATCAGGTAGAGAAGGAGAAGACGCACCACTGATTCGGCTAGACAATGGCATATTCCCTTTTGATTGGCGTTTTGTGGCCACAGTAACACTCTCATTTTCACACTTTTGATTCATTGTCTCTGCATCATCATTGCAAGCTTTAAAAATAGTACGAGCATAGGCATTTTGAAGGTAAGCCTTCAAGTTCAAGTTAGGTTCTATAACTCTTCCCAACATGTTTTTCACCATTATTTCCAGAACTACTATCTGCGACACTACTAGTGCAATCACAATACAAAAATGGACATCAGGCTAGAATGCTGCACCGCTTGCCTACTCTTGATTATAAACATTGATTGTCTAACGAAGAAACACAACATAGGCCAGCCCCAAGGAAACTATTATGAAGGGAAGAACAGTAGGTGTCCCTGCAGCATTTCCAGCCCCTCTTTCCTTTAAGCCAAAGCACCCAATAAACCTTCCATCCTTCCATCACCCAAGCTACCATTAATATTATTGGCCATGGATATAAGCTTATATGCATCATCCTTGGAGCCAGCAAAAGGGAAGTGGCCCAAAATCACCATTGTTGAGCTCCAGCGACTAATGGGAGCCACTGTCCTGTTTTACGAATCATCATTCTCTGGAAGCATGAAATTGCTGGATAGGTCCCAGTGCTCTTTATTACAAAATCACGAATTTGACGCCATCAATAATGAGATTCCTTTCAATTTTGACACCTAGATTCTGCATCCCTGAGACAAGAATATTAGAAGTAAAGAGCCTCCATATGGTCTCTCAATCCTATATGTCAAATCGACCATCTCTTCCACTGTTCTCGGGCAAGCTTGTTAACTTGAATCCCATCATTCTTCTGTTTTCTCCATTTCAAAGAGGCTGGACTTGGTATTTCTGCCAGACCAAAGCATGTAGACTCCACCATAATTTACAAGCCCCATACATGTCTATTCCTAATCTACACTATATCTCTCGTCGGATACGGATCAACCACATCATGGGATCTAACAGGAGCAGAGTTTAGATGCATAGTGAAATGGATTCTTGACTTGCATTTATTGCATTAAAAACTCGATTTCCATGCAACATCACATACATAAACAAATTAACACATGATTTGGTTTAAACATGAGCCACCAGATCAGTATGAGGTTCTTGGTTCGAAGGTAAAATAAATTTGACCAACCTTGTGTGAGATCATTGACGCACTAGTGCTAGCGTGCCTATTCTTGAATCAGGGAGTGCTTGTTCCCCTTTCCAGCTTGTAGTGGAGCCACTTGCAGGGAATGAGTGTATCCACCTTCTTCCTTGGGAGCAACTGGAACCAGCCTCCTCATCTTCTCTAGCCTAGCACCTTAATCAGCAGAGAAGAAAGTCTCCTTCCCCCTAGTTTGCAATGGAGCTATTTGCGGGGCATAAGCGCTAGCGGGGGTAGACTTGGAACGGTGCTTCTACACCCCCCAAAATCAGAAAATTCCCAGGAAATGGAGAGAACCTTGCACTTGAATTTGTGAAGAAAAGCTATGAATTTCCGTGACTTATTCCTAAGGTTTCCAGAAAACCTCCATGTTGGCTTTTGGACGTGGCCTCTTGTAACCTAAGTGAAATTAGTCTTTGTGGAGCACTAACCTCCTTCCCCAAAATGCTTCAAAAGGCGTCAGTCTCTGCTGCCATCTCCTTAGAACTAAGTTGAACATCCCTGAAAGAAGATGAACGCCACCTCCCGAGAAGAGAAGAAAAAAAATCTCTCCCTTCAACTCCCCTTCATGCATGCGTCCATACCCCTATGAATTTTTTTTGTTTTTAAATTTCCCTTCTTTTATTTTTTTTCTTTTTCAAATTTTTTTTTTGCAGTTTTTTTTCTATTTTTTATCTTTATTTCTGTTTTCTGTTTTTATTTTTTTTATTATTTGTTTTCTATTTTTTATTTTTTATTATTTTTTTGTTTTTATTATTATTTTTGTTATTTTTGAATCTTTTATTTCTCTTTATTATTTTGTTTTTTTTATTATTATTTTTCTATTTATTTATTTTTCTTCTTTTTTTCTGTTTTATTAATATTATTATTATTATTATCTGTTTTTCTTTGCTCTTTTCCCTTTTTCTTTTCTTAATTTTGTTTTGTTAGTTTTCTTTATTTATTATTTTGTTATTTTTCAGTTTATTTATTTATTTATTTTTTATTCTGCTTTTTTTTCAGTTTTTATTTCTTTTTATTATTTTTCTATTTTTGTTTTTCTTATTTTGTTGTTATTATTTAATCCTCTTTTATCAAAATATTTTAAATTGAATATACCTAAGTATTGTTTTATTTACTAATTAATTTTACTAATGGGCCTCAGATATAATTGGGTGTTTACATCATTTCTCATGAACTACGGTCTATTTTTGTATGAGTCGACTCTTAGATTTCCTACCTACATACTTGAAATGCCTTGTGAATTATCTCTCACATTGATGATTTACAAAACCATATTTTTATGTATATGATGCATGATCAAATATCCATTCAATTACTTTACTCATTACTCTTAACCAAATGTCTCACTTTCTTCTTAGAATTGAAGACCTCATTGTCCTCTTTCATCTATTTATTATTCTCAACTGAAGGTCTTTCCTTTTTCTTAAAGCTAGGACTTCATTTTTCTCTTCCACTTATCATGTAGGTACTTATCTTAGTAACTTTAAAATTTAAATATACAATCTCCTACCATTGAAAGGGGTTCTCAACTTCCTTTTATTAATTTATTTTCCTATAACAATTTGCACTGTTAGTGTTTGGACTTCTACTCCATTTAACACAAACACACAACATCCATTCATCAATTCAATTCATCTAAATGTGACACACAATGCTAGAGTTTTAGGACTTCTAGTCCATTCAATAAGAACTCCTACTTAATTTTTATAAGGTAAATAAGGTTCCTAACCTCCCTACATCGATTCATTTCAACCCAATAACAACATATGATGTTAATATTTCGACTTCTCATTCGTTCATTACAAACATATATAACCTTCGATGAAATGAGTTGTTTTCCCTCGCTCAATATCTTGCATGTTTGTATTAACATAACGTTATATGGAAATATGAAATCCTATATGCAATGTTATTCTTCATGCCTTGTATGCTCGCACTGTTCTTCAGTAAATCAGTATCTTTTGAATTCTTGTGGTTCCCATCATTTTTATTATCTTGATCTTCATCATTTAGCAATGTCTCACTTAAAGTGTATGTGACTATGTTCATCCATTTAGCAGGACCATGCTCATTCATTGAGCAGGGCATGCTTGTTCACTAACAAGGTCTTGTTCACTCATTAGTGGGGCCTTGCTCACTCACTAACAAGGATTCACTTATTACCACACCCTTGCTTAGTCACTAGTAAGTTCTTGCTCACTCACTAGCAGGGTCTTACTCCTTTACTAGCAGGGCCTTGCTTTTTCATTAAGTAGGACCATACTTGCTCATTTTTTTCTTGGTACAACCATGATAAATTTTAGCATGGCCATGCTAAATTTCAAAATTCATGATTTGGCTTTGACATGGCCATGCTAAAATATAAACCTATAAATTCATATGCTTTTATTCTTGGCACAGTTGTGCTAAATTCTAAATCTAGAAATTCATATGAATTTGTTCTTAGCACAGTTGTACTAGCTATGGGCATAGTTGTTCTAAATTTTAAACCTATAAATTTATATCAATTTGTTCTAGCATGACCATGCTAACTATGAGAACAGTCGTACTAAATTTCCAAACAAAAACTCATACGATTTAGCTTTGCCACGACCATGTTAACTATGAGCACAATCATGCTTATAACACAAGGAAAAAATAACAAATTTAGGAGTATCTAAATACCTCCCCCCTCATTAACTACCAAAATCAGTGCAAAACATAAATTTATACTCAAAATTAGATTCTAAACATCATTATACATTCAGTATAATTTTCTAAGGATCAAATACCTATTAATCTAGATTTACTACTAATTTTATTTGAGTCTCATTTCCTTACCTAGAATTTAATACCTTTATTTAATTTAATTTTATGGATGCTCCTACACAATCAATCCTTCAATGTCTATCTCAAATTGTAAAGAATTTGACTGAAATTCCATAAACTCCCTCTCTGAGCGCATCAATTTTTTTCTTAGCTTTTGGACCTTTATTTCTCTCACTATTTGTCAATTCTATGGTTCTTAGCCAAATTGATGGCCTTCTCCTCAAATTCAATTTGATGTCAATTTCATGCATTGCAATTGACACTCATCCCCTTTTTTTTCACAATAATTTTTTTATATGGTTGTTACAATTTAAGAGATATCATTAATTATGATATGACATAATTTAGTGATGATAAATAAATTTGATTTGTAAAAAAATAAATTAAAAGTGGATTTATTTTAATCTTAAAAAACGATATTGTAAGTTGGATTATCCAACTAGATAATAAACTATATTATGGAGACTAGGTTTTATTATTTACTTGGGAGAGAATTTGAAGATAAGTACTACTAAAATTTTTAGTAAACATTTTATATGGAGAAAACTTGTATTTCTTGTATGCATGTATTACAATCGTTAAGTAGCAACAATGAAAAATGATTAACAAATATAGTTCAAGATATGTACATATACATCAAAATTTTGTAAAATGATTAATGATGTGATGTCAAAAAAATAATTTGACCATATTTCTCATAAATCAAAAACTTGGTGAATGACATCGAGAAGAATGAGATTTTAGTCCAAATAAAATCAACAATGATGAGAACATAACCTTAGTGATTGATGATCCCATGAAAAAGGTTCATATGGGTAACAATAAGTTATTATTGATCATTCTAACAATATTAATTTTCTCATTCCTATAGTATGAGGAGTCCTAGGCTACATAATGTGAGAGGTTAAACTTAATCCTTTTAATGACTATCATATCCCTTATGGATAGTGTATAAAATACATAATACACTTGATGATGTCACCTATATGAATGTCAAGTTTTGCTGTTTGTATAAGCTTGAGGCACAATCTCCAGAGTAATCACGAATTATCAAGCATGTGCAAGGCCTATTTGCGCAAAATTGAAAAAACAAAGAGAGTTGTAGGGGTATAATGTGATAGACGAGCCCTTAGCCGGCACCAAAGTCTTTTTTGTTCATAGAAGCTTAGCTTCACCAAAATACTATCAGTTAAATTTATCTGTCTAAGGTCAGGTTCATAATTCAAAAGATACAAAATTTGATGTGTTTACACTCATGATGTAAACCTAACAAAACTTATTTTTGATATTTTATTTTATTGAATGTTTTTTTAAAATCTTTCGAAATATGTGGGAGATTATTGTAAAATTGGATATTATAAAAGAATTTAAATATCATAATTAATTAATTAATATTATTTTTTATGTTTAAATATTTAAGATCAAATGAAATTATTAAAATATTTTAGAATTTATTATTAATATTTGAAATTTAACTTACGAATTAATTAATTATTTTTCTGTTGAGGGTTTATTAGGATTCTATCTTTTAAATTTTGAAAAATTAATGTAGTTTTATTTTTATCGTTATGGATTTAATTTTTAACCATTGATTGCAGTTTCCTATATATATAACTATTTTTCTGCTTAGTTAAGGCATCCTGTGTTCCTTTCTAGTTTTGTTCCCTAAGACATTTATAACAAGCTGTTGTATTCTTGGGGATCATGTTATAAGCTTACAAATCCTTGAGAGTAGTACTATCACATACCTCAACTTATAAGGCATCAAAATTTTCCAACAAGTATTTCCTTAATTTTTCTTAATTGTGCATAAAGAGCTGGTTTCTTGTTATTGTTTCAAGAAACAATAGCATAGATCTATTTTTGGACTCTGTTAAAAGGAGAAAATACTTTGTTATAGTTAGAAATTTGAAAGAAACATGAGTATGAATACTCAAAGTTTTCTAGGCATTGTTAAGGTCATCGATGTGATATATTATTTATTTTTCAATATTATAAAATAATATATAATATTTTTAATTTAAAATTTAAAATTTTTGTTTATTTTTTTACTTTCTAAGTATTATTAAAAATAGTTAAATCAAATATATAAGTGGTTAAATAAATTATAAGTTATACTAAAATTGATATGTATTAAAAAATTATTAAATTTGGTAATAATTGCCATAGTCTATATCAACGCTAAAAGAAAAAAAATTTCTTTACATAAATGAAATGGTTAAAATATGTTTTAACATCTTTACATTTAAGTCACTTTCAAGCATTTGCAGTATAGTTCATTCTTAAAAGGTCATGTTTTTATATCCTTCCTTAATAATAAAGTAATTAATTTCTTAAAAATAATCTTAAAAGAAATATTTTAAAATAGTAGGAAGAAGACAATAAATTTGTAAATAAAAGATACAAATAATAAATTATTATAAATTTTGATATATGAATTGTTTTTTAATATTATAAAATAATATATAATATTTTTAATTTAAAATTTAAAATTTTTATTTATTTTTTACTTTCTAACAATATTTAAAATAGTTCAATCAAATATATAAAATAATAACATATGTTATCTACCTATTATGTAAATATATACGATGAAATCATACAAGATCTTAAATAAATTATATGCTATACTAAAATTTGATATGTATACAAAAAATATTAATTTTTTAATGTTTACCATTGTCTATCATCTTACTGTAGTTCTTCATCATAATCATCATCATCAAGATTCATCATCGTTCATCATCATCGTTCATCATCATCATTATCATCCTCAACATCATCATAAATCATCATCGCCATTCACAAAAAAATCAACAATATCAACGTTTACTGTAGTTCATCATCATCATGCTCATCATCGTTCATCATCATCATGCTCATCATCATTCATCATCATGCTCATCTTCATTATGATCATCGTCATTATCGTCACTAAAATCGTTCATCATCATGCTCACCATCGTTCATCATCATCATCATCATCATCAATATGATCATCATCGTTCATCATAATCATCATCAAGATCATCATCATCATCGTCATCGTCACCCTCAACATCATAATCATCACAATCTCCATCATCACCATCACTATCATCATTCATTATTGACACATTGAATACCATCATCATCATCATCATCATCATCATCATCATCATTATTATCATCATCGCTATCATCATTTATCATCATGCTTACCATCGTTCATCATCGTACATCAGCGTCATATTGTTCATCATCATCATCGTCACCATCACATCATCGTCACTGTTAACATCATCATAAATCATCATCGTGATCCACAAAGAAATCATCATCATCAACATTTACCGTAGTTCATCATCATCATCATTGTAGTCATCAACATCGTCACCCTTAACATCATAAATCATCATCGTCATCTCCAAAAAAATCATCATCATCAACGTTTACTGTAGTTCTTCATCATAATCATCATCTTCAAGATGATGATCATCATCATCATCACTGTAATCATCAACATCGTCATGCAAAAAAAATCATTATCATCAACGTTTACCATGGTTCATCATCTCATCATCATCATCAAACATCATCGTCATTATCATCACCATCATTGTTCATCATCATACTCATCATCATTCATCATCATCATAAATATGATCATCATCGTTCATCATAATCATCATCATCATTCCCATCACTATCATCATTCATCATCATGCTCATAATCGTTCATCATCATTCATCATGATCAACATCATTAGAAATCATCATCGTCATCCACAAAAAAATCACTATCGTCAATGTTTATCGTAGTTCATCAGCCTTATCATCATGCTCATCATCGCTCATCATCGCTCATCATTGTTCATCATCATCATCGTCATCCAACCTTCAACATCATCATAAATTATCATCATGATCGTTTACCATAGTTCATCATCATTATCACTATCATTATTCATCATCATGCGACTCATCGTTCATCATCATCATCATCATGATCATCATCATCACAATCGCCATCAACTCCATCACTATGATCATTCATTATCGACACATTGAATATCATTATCATCATCAATCTTATTCGTCATCCTCAACATCATCATCATCATCATCGCTATCATCATTCATCATCATGCTCATTATCGTTCATCATCATCATCCTCAACATCATCATAAATCATCAACGTGATCCATAAAAAAATCAACATCAACGTTTACCGTAGTTCATCATCATCATCATCATCATCATCAAGATTATCGTCATTATCATCATTATCATCATTATCATCGTTCATCATCATGCTCATCATCGTTCATCATCATCAATATGATCATCATCGTTCATCATAATCATCATTAGATCATCATCAATATGATCATCATCGTTCATCATAATCATCATCAAGATCATCACCATCATCATCACAATCTCCATCATCACCATCACTATCATCATTCATTATTGACACATTATATATCATCATCATCATCATCACTATCATCATTCATCATTATGCTCATCATCGTTCATCATCATCATCCTCAACATCATCATAAATCATCATCGTCATCCACAAAAAAATGAACAATATCAACGTTTACTGTAGTTCATCATCATTAAGATCATTGTCATTATTGTCACTATCATCGTTCATCATCATGCTCATCATTGTTCATCATCATCAGCATCAATATGATCATCATCATTCATCATAATCATCATTAAGACTATCACCATCATCGTCACCCTAAACATCATCATAAATCATAATGATCATTAACATCATCATCACAGTCTCCGTCATCACCATCACTATCATCATTCATTATCGACACATTGACTATCATCATCAAGACCATCATTATCATAATCGCTCATCATCGTACAACAACGTCATCATTGGTCATCATCATCATCATCTCCATCACATCATCATCACCGTTAACATCATCATAAATCATCATCAAGATCATCATCATCATCACTGTAATGATCAACATTGTCACCGTCAACATCATCATAAATCATCATCGTCATCGATAAAAAAATCATCATCATCAACGTTTACCGTAGTTCTTCATCATAATCATCATCATCATCATCACTGTAATCATCAACATCGTCACCCTCAACTTCATCATAAATCATCATCGTCATGCAAAAAAAATCATTATCATCAACGTTTACCGCGGTTCATCATCATCATCATCAAGATCATCATCATTATCATCACCATCGTTCATCATCATGCTCATCAATATGATCATCATCGTTCTTGATAATCATCATCAAGATCATCATCGTTCTTGATAATCATCATCAAGATCATCATCATCATTATCATCACTATCATCATTCATCATCATGCTCATAATCATTCATTATCATTCATCGTGATCAATATTTTCAGAAATCACCATCGTCATCCACAAAAAAATCACTATTGTCAATGTTTACCGTAGTTCATTATCATCATCATCATGCTCATCATTGTTCATCATCATCATCGTCATCCAACCTTCAACATCATCATTAGTCATCATCATGATCGTTTACCATAGTTCATCATCATCATAACTATCATCTTCATCATGATGCGAATCATCGTTCGTCATCATCATCATCATCACAATCGCCATCATCACCATCACTATAATCATTCATTATCGACACATTGAATATCATTATCATCAATCCTATTCGTCATCTTCAACATCATCATCATCATCAAGGTCGTCATCATCATCGCTATCATCATTCATGATCATCCTCATAATCGTTCATCATCATCATCATCATCATCATCATTCCCAACATCATCATAAATCATCATCCTCATCCCCAAAAAAATCAATGTTTACCGCAGTTCATCATCATCATCATCAAGATCATCGTCATTATCATCACTATCATTGTTCATCATCATTCATCATCACTGTAATCATCAACATCGTCACCCTCAACATCATCATAAATCATCATCGTCATCCACAAAAAAATCATCATCAATGCTTACCATAGTTCTTCATCATGATCATCATCATGGTCACCCTCAACATCATCATAAATCATCATCATCATGCAAAAAAAATCATTATCATAAATGTTTACCGTAGTTCATCATCATTGTCATCATCATCATCATCAAGATCATCGTCATTATCATCACTGTCATGGTTCATCATAATCATCATCAATATGATCATCATTTTTCATCTTAATCATCATCAAGATCATCATCATCGTCGGCACCCCCAACATCATCATAAATCATCATCATCATCACTATTATCATTCATCATCATCGTTCATCATCATTATCATCGTTGTCACCCTCAACATTATCATAAATCATGATCGCCATCCGGAAAAATATCGTCATCATCATCATCTTCATCATCGTCACCCTCAACATCATCATAAATCATCATCATCATAAAGATCATCATCATCATCATCATCATGACTATCATCATTCATCATCAGGCTCATCATCGTTTGTCATCAGCATCATCAACATCATCATCACAATCTCCATCACCATCATCACTATCATCATTCATTATCCACATATTGAATATCAACATCATCATTATGATCATCATCATCATTATCATCATCGTTATCATCATTCATCATCAAGCTCATCATCGTTCATCATCCTACATCAGCATCATCATCATCATCATCACCATCATCATCTGTCATTATGCTAATTTTCATTCTTCATCATCATCATCATATCATCATCATCATTATCTTCATCATCATCATAATCGCCATCATCACCATCACTATCATCATTCATTATCGACACAATGAATATCTTCATAATCGTCATCAATTCTAGTCGTCATCCTCAACAACAACATCATCATCATCATCAACTTCATCATCATCACAATCGCCATCATCACCATCACTATCATTATTGATTATCGACACATTCAATATCATCATCGTCATCATCATCAATCCTAGTCGTCATCCTCAACATCATCATCATCATCAAGATCATCATCATCATCATCATCATCATCATCATCGCCATCGTCATTCATCATCATGCTCATCATCGTACGTAAGTGTCATCATCATTCATGATCATTTTCATCATCATAAATCATCATCATCATCAACGTTAACCGTACCGTAGTTCATCATCATCATGATCATCATGATCATTATCATCATTAATCATCATGCTCATCATCGTCACCATCACTATCATCATTCATCATCATCCGTCATCATGCTCATGATCATCGTCATCATCATCACAATCGCCATCATCACCACCACTGTCATGATTGATTATTGATACATTGAATATCATCATTGTGATCATCATCAATCATAGGCGTCATCCTAAAAATCATCCTCATAATCATCATCATCATCATAGTCGCCATCATCACCATGACTATCATCATTGATTATCGACACATCGAATATCATTATTGTCAAAAACATCAATCATAGTCATCATCCTCATCACCAAGATCATCATCGTTATCATCATTCATGATCATGCTCATCATTATACGTAAACATCATCATCATTCATAATCATCTCCATCATCATCATCATCATCATCATCATCATCATCATCATCATCATCATCATCATCATAAATCATCATCATCAATGTTTACGGTAGCTCATCATCATCATCATCATCAACATCATAATCATCATGATCATTATCAACATGAATAATCATGCTCATCATTGTACATAAGATTCATCATGGTTCATCATCATCACCATCATCATCATCGTCACTCTTAACATCATCATTAATCATCATCATCGTTGTCATCATCACTATCACCATTCATCATCATGCTCATCGTCATCCGTCATCATGCTCATCATATTTCATCATCATCATCATCATCAATCCTAGTCAACATCCTCAACAACATCATCATCATCATCATAAAGATCATCATCATCATCATCATGACTATCATCATTCATCATCATGCTCATCATCGTTTATCATCAACATCATCAACATCATCATCACAATCTCCATCACACCATCATTCATCATTCATTATCGAAATATTGAATATCATCATCATCATTATGATCATCATCATCAAGATCATCATTATCATCATCGCTATCATCATTCATCATCATGCTCATCATCGTTCATCATCCTACATCATCATCATCGTCATCATCATCATGATCATCACCATCATCATCCTTCATCATGCTCATTATCATTCTTCATCATCATCATCATCATCATCATCATCATCACAATCGCCATCATCACCATCACTATCATCATTCATTATCGACACAATGAATATCTTCATAATCATCATCAAATCTAGTCGTCATCCTGAGAACATCATCATCATCATCAAATTCATCATCATCACAATCGCTATCATCACCATCGCTATCATAATTGATTATCGACACATTCAATATGATCATCGTCATCATCATAAATCCTAGTCGTCATCCTCAACATCATCATCATCATCAAGATCATCATCATCACCATCGTCATTAATCATCATGCTCATCATCGTTCATCATCATCGTCATCATCATCATTCATTATCATTTTCATCATCATAAATCATTATCATCATGATCATTATCATCATTAATCATCATGCTCATCATCGTCACCATCACTATCATCATTCATCATCATCCGTCATCATGCTCATGATCATCGTCATCATCATCACAATCGCAATCATCATCACCATTATCATGATTGATTATTGACACATTGAATATGATCATTGTGATCGTCATCAATCCTAGTCGTCTTCCTCCACATCATCATCATCATCATCATCACAATCACCATCATCACCATCACTATCATCATTGATTATCGACACATCGAATATCATCATTGTCATCAACATCAATCCTAGTCATCATCATTCATAATCATCTCCATCATCATCATCATCTTCATCATCATCATCATCATCAAGATCATCATCATCATGATTATTATCATCATGAATCGCCATGCTCATCATTGTACATAAGCATCATAATGGTTCATCATCATCACTATCATCATCATCATCACCCTTAACATCATTATAAATCATCATCATCATCAACATTTACCGTTGTTCTTCATCATCGTCATCATCATCACTATCATCATTCATCATCATGCTCATCGTCATCCGTCATCATGCTCATCATATTTCATCATCATCATTAATCCTAGTTGACATCCTCAACATCATCATCCACATCATCATCATCAACATTATCATCATCACTATCATCATTCATCATCATGCTCATTATTGTTCATCATCATCATCGTCATCCTCAATATCATCATAAATCAGGATCATCATCAACGTTTACCGTAGTTCATCATCATCATCATCATCACTATCATCATTCATCATCATGCTAATCATCAGTCATCATCATCATCATCATCATTCATCATCATCATGATCATCATCATTCTTCATCACCATCATTACAATTTCCATCACTATCATCATTCATTACCGACACATTGAATATCATCATCATCATCATCAATCCTATTTGTCATCTTCAACATCATCATCATCATCATCATCATCATTATCATCATCGCTATCATCATGCTCCTCATCATTCATCATCATACTCATCATTGTACAACATCATCGTCGTCATCATCATCATTGTTCGTCATCATCATCATCATCATCGTGACCCTTAACATCATCATAAATTATAATCGTCATCCAAAAACAAATCAACAACATCAATGTTTACCGTAGTTCATCATCATCATCATCATCATCATTAAGATCATCGTCATCATCATCACTATCATCATTCATCATCATGCTGATAATCGTTCATCATCATCATCATCATCGTCACCCTCAACATCATCATAAATCATCATAGTCATCCAAAAAAAAGGTATCATCATCAACGTTTACAGTTGTTCACCATCATCAAGATCATCATCATCATCATCATCACCATCATCATTCATTATCTTGCTGATCATCGTTCATGATCATGCTCATCATCGTTCGTCATCATCATCATAATCATCACTATCATGATTCATCATCATGTTCATCATCCTACATATGCATCATCATCGTTCATCATCATCATCATCATATCATCATCATCGTCACCCTTAACATCATCAGAAATCATCATCATCAATGTTTAGCGTAGTTCATCCACATCATCATCAATGTTTAGCGTAGTTCATCCACATCATCATCATCATCATCATCATCATCATCAGTATCATCATTAATCATCATACTCATCATCGTACATAAGCGTCATCATCGTTCATCATCATCACCATTATCATCATCATCATCATCATCATTATCATCATCATCATCATCATCATTATCATCATCATCGTTAGCCACAACATCATCATCATCAATAATCCAAGTTGTCATCCTCAACTTCATCATCATCATCATATCATCATCATTATCATCACTTTCATCATGTGCATCATCGTACATCAGCGTCATTATTGTTCATCATCATCATCATCATCATCATCATCATCATCATCAATCAGGATTATCATCAACCTTAAGATCATCATAAATGATCATCATCATCCATCAAAATCATCATCATTAACGTTTAACGTAGTTCAACATCATCATTATAAAGATCATGATCATCATCATTACTATCATCAGTCATCATCACGCTCATCATCGTTCATCATCATCATCATCATCATGACAATCACCATCATCACTATGAATATCATCATTCATTATCGACACGTTCAATATCATCATCATCATCATCATCATCATCATCATCATCATCATCATCATCATCATCATCATCATCATCATCATCATCATCATCATCATCATCATCATACATCATCATCATTATCGTTCATCATCATCATCGTCACCCTCTACATTATCATAAATCATCATCGAGATCCAAAAAGAATAATCATCATCAACGTTTACCGTAGTTCATCATCACCATTATCATAATCATCACAATCGCCATCATGACAATCACTATCATCAACGACACATTGAATATCATCAACATCATCATAAATCCTAGTCGTCATCCTCAACATCATCAAGATCATCATCATCGTCATCACTATCATCATTAATCATCATGCTCATTATCATTCGTCACCATGCTCAAGATCGTTCATCATCGTCATCATCAACATCATCATCATCATCATTCATTATCGACACATTGAATATCATCATCATCATCATCAATCCTAGTCGTCATCCTCACATCATCATCATCATCATCATCATCATCATCATCATCATCATATAATCATTCATCATCAAGCTCATCATCGTTCATCATCATCATCATCGTCACCCTCAACATCATTATAAATCGTGATATTCATCATCATCAAGATCATCATCATCATCACTATGATCATTAATCATCATGCTCAGCATCGTACATAAGCGTCATCATCGGTTATCATCATCACCATCGTCACCCATAACATCATCATAAATCATCATCATCAACGTTTACCGTAGTTCATCATCATCATTCGTCGTTCATGATCATGCTGATCATCGACATCATCATCATCATCATCATCATCAACACAATCATCATTAATCATCATGCTTATCATCGTACAAAAGCGTCATCATCTTTCATCATCATCATCATCATCATCATCATCATCATCATCATCATAAATCATCATCATCATCATCATAAATCATCATCATCAATCAATCTTCATCATCATCATCATCATCATCATCATCATCATCATCATCATCATCATCATCATCATCATCATCATTCATATGATGCATCATCATCATCATCATCATCATCATTCATCATCATCATCATCATCATCATCAATCACCATCAACATCATAAAAATCATCATCATCATCCACATTCAAGATCAACATCATCATCGTTTAATCATCAGTTCAACATCATCATTATAAAGATCATGATCATGATGATCATAATCATCACTAATATCATTCATCAATCGTTCATCATCATCATCATCATCATCATCATTGTTCATCATCATCATCATCGATTTCACCCTCAACATCATAAATCATCATCGCCATCATCAAAAATGTCCTCATCATCATCATCATTTAGCATTGAATATCATCATCATCATCATCATCATCATCATCCTATCATCATCAAGATCATCATTCATCATCATGCTCATCATTAATCATCATCATCATCATCATCATCATCATCATCATCATCATCATCATCATCATCATCATCATCATCAACATCATCATTGTTCATCATCATTGTTCATCATCATCATCATCATCATCATCATCATCATCATCATCATCATCATCATCATCATCATCATCATCATCATCATCATCATCATCATAATCATCATCAATCATTCATCATCATCACCATCACCATCATCATCATCATCATCATCATCATCATCATCATCATTCATAAATCATCATATTCATCATCATCATCAACATCATCATCACAATCATCATCATCACCATCATTGTCATCAACGACATCATTGAATCATCATCACCATCATCATCATCATAAATTCATCATCATCATCAACATCATCATCATCATCATCAAGATCACTATCATCATTCATCATCATCATCATCAATCATCATCATCAAATCACAATTCATCATCATCATCATCATCAATCGCCATCATCATCATCATCACATCATCATCATCATCATCATCATCAACATCATCATCATATCATCATCATCACCATTAATCCTAGTCATCCTTCTTCATCATCATCATCATCATCATCATCATCATCATCATCATATTCATCATCATCATCATTATCAAATTCATCATCATTCATCATCATCATCATCATCATCACCCTCATCATCATCAAAAATCATGATAGTCATCATCATCAAGATCATCATCATCATCATCATCATCATCATCATCAATCATCATCATCATCATCATCATCATCATAATATCATTAATCATCATCATCATCATCATCATCATCATTATCATCATCATCATCATCATTCATCATCATCATCATCATCATCATCATAATCATCACATCATCATCATCATTGTTCATCATCATCATCCATTATCATCATTATCATCATCATTCATCATCATGCTCATCATTGTTCATCATCATCATCATTATCATCATTCATCATCATCAATCGCCATCATCATCATCATCATCATCATTCATCATTGTTCATCATCATCATCATCATCATCATCATCATCATCATCATCATCAAGATGACTATCATCATTCATCATCATGCTCATCATCAATCGTCATCATACTCATCATTGTACATAAGCGTGATCATCGTTAATCATCATTCATCGTCATCATCGTCACCCTCAACATCATCATAAATCATGATCATCATCCCACAAATATCATCATCATCAACGTTTACCATAGTTCATCATCATCATCATCATCACTATCATCATTCATCATCATGCTCATCATCAGTCATCATTCATCATCATCATCATGATCATCATCATCCTTAACATCATGATAAATCATCATCAGCAATAATCCTAGTCGTCATCATCATCATCTATCATCATCATGATCATCATCATCATCATCATTACATCATCATCATCATCATTGACATCATCATCATCATCATCAATCATCATCATCATCATCATCATCATCATCATCATCATCATCATCATCATCATCATCATCATCATCACCATCATCATCGTCATCGTTGTCGTTGTCGTTGCCCTCAACATCATCATAATTCATCATCGTCATCCACAAAAAAATCATCATCATTAAAGTTTAACGTAGTTCAACATCGTCATTATAAAGATCATGATCACCATCATTACTATCATCAGTCATCATCACACTCATCATCGTTCATCATCATCACCATGATCATCATAATCAGCATCATCACTATCAATATCATCATTCATTATGGATACATTCAATATCATCATCATCAAGAATCCTAGTTGTTATCCTCAACTTCATCATCAACATCAAGATCATCATCACTATCGTCATTCATTATCATACTCATCATTATACATCAGCGTCATTATCATTCATCATCATAGTCACGCTCCACATCATCATAAATCATCATCGATATCCAAAAAAAAATCATCATCGATATCCAAAAAAAAAATCATCATCATCAATGTTTACATTAGTTCATCATCATCATCATCATCGTCATCACAATTGGCATCATCATCATCACTATCATCAACGACACATTGAATATCACCATCATCATCATCAACCCTAGTCGTCATCCTCAACATCATCATCATCATCATTAAGATCATCATCATCATCATCCCTATGATCATGCTCATCATCGTTCATCATCATCATCACAATCGCCATCATTACCATCACTATCATCATTCATTATTGACACATTGAATATCATCAACATCATCAATCCTAGTCATCATCCTTAAAATCATCATAATCACTATCATCATTCATCATCATGCTCATCATTGTTCATCATCATCATCATTGTCGTCACCCTCAACATCATCATAAATCCTGATTGTCATTTGCAAAAATATCGTCATCATCATCATCATCATCATCATCATCATCATCATCATCATCAACATCATCATCATCACCTTTAACATCATAAAAAATTATCATCATCATCCTGACTATCATCATTCATCATCATGCTCATCATCGTTCATCATCAGCATCAGCATCAGCATCATCAACATCATCATCATAATCACCATCATCACCATCACTATGATCATTCATTATCGACACATTGAATATCATCATCATCAAGATCATCATTATCATGATCGCTATCATCATTCATCATGATCATCATCATTCATCATCCTACAACAGCATCATCATCATCATCATCATCACTATCATCATGCTCATCATCACCTATCATCACGCTCTTCATCATTCATCATTATCATCATCATCATCACAATCGCCATCATCACCATCACTATCATCATTTATTATTGACACTTTGAATATCATCATCATCCTCATTATCATCATCATCATCAAGATCATCATTATCATCATCGCTATCATTATTCATCATCCTCATCATCGTTCATCATCCTATAACAGCATCATCATCATCATCATCATCATCATCATCATCACTATCATCATGCTCATCATCACCCATCATCACGCTTATCATCATTCATCATTATCATCATCATCACAATCGTCATCATCACCATCACTATCATCATTTATTATTGACACATTGAATATCTTCATAATCATCATCAATTCTAGTCGTCATCTGGTAACCCACCATTCTATTGATTTATCTGTGGAAAATTAGATATAATTACAATATAATTTATGATTATTTAATTGTAATTCTACCTAATTTTCCTTATTTTTGTAGGAATGGTCACGAAAGCTAAGAATTCGAAAATAGGCAAGTTTTGGACTAAAAAGAGGGTAAAAGAAGCATAAAAAGATAATACATCTAATGCGACAATGACACATCAGCGCTACAGTGCTACAAGATTACGTAGATTGGTCGCAACGGCTAAGGAAGCGGCTAGGTCAAGCCCAGTCCACTACATTGAAACCCTAATCCACGCCTATAAAAGGGAGGCTCTACTACACCATATGACACTACCCCAGGCTCCAAAGGCCACACCACTCTCCGGGGCGTAAGCCTATCACTACCCTGGAGACACACCATTCCATTCTCATCTCTCTTTTAGTATCCTCCCGTAGGATTTCAAAGGCAGAAGCTCTTCATAGTGCAAGTTGCAACGTCCTATTGCCAGTCTTGCTGGCACTACGATTTTTTCATACTCCTCTAGAATTAGGATTATGGAATGTTCTATGGGACTAGTATGTTTTTTATTTGTCTTATCTCTTTATGTGTAACTAACTCTCAAACCATAAAGACTTTGGTGAAACTTATAAGGTAACCAATTGAACCCCTTTTCCGTTTTATGAATGATTCGGTATTTCTATTCAATTGTGTTTTCCTTATTATGCATAATTAATTAATGAGAATTAATTTCTAAGTTAATTGGAGGATAGGCGATCATACCATTGCCTAATTAACAGAACTGTAAGGTAAACTGAATCTAAGGGTTTTGGAGGATCAATCGGAATCCTTAATTTCTAATCAGTTATTAACTTAACAAGTCCACATGTGCTTTATACTTCTCTTAATTATATACCTTGCATGATCATTGGGGGTAGTAACTTAAGGGAAAGAATATTGCTATTGCATGATCATTGGGTAGTAATAGAATTAGAACGGATGGTTAGCAATTGACTCAAATCATTCATAAGGGAATTAGGATGAAATTGGGTAAAGTTATAAGGGAAACCAAAGTCTCATGTCTTTCCATAATTGAACTCGTACCTGTACTCTTTTCTCTTTAAATCACCTACTCTCATTTTGTCCCCTTTCTACATTCACTTTAAATATTTCTAAACAAACACTTTTCTGGTGAGCTCAAAAATTAGGATTTAATCGTTATTTAAGATTGTTGAAATAGTCTCTTTGGGAACGACATTAAGGGTTTTAAATACCCCTTTCTACATTGATGGGTGCACTTGCCTGTGGGTAAAACTTTGTACGCACAGTTAACGCACAACATCATCCTCAACATCATCATCATCATCGTCATTAAGATCATTATCATCATCATCACTATCATCATTCATCATCATGCTCATGATCGTTCATCATCATCATCACAATCGCCATCATCACCATCACTATCATCATTCATTATCGACATATTGAATATCTTCATAATCATCATCAATTCTAGTTGCATCCTTAACATCATCATCATCATTATCATCATTTATCATCATGCTCATCATCGTTCATCATCATCATCATCAATTGCTATCATCACCATCACTATCATCATTGATTATCAACACATTGAATATCATCATTGTCATCATCATGGTCCTAGTTGTCATCCTCAACATCATCTTCATTAAGATCATCATCATCATCATCGCCATCATTATTCATCATCATGCTCATCATCGTACGTAAGTGTCATCATCATTTATGATCATCTCCATCATCATCATCACCATCACCATCATCGTCGATCATCATCGTTAACGCACAACAAGTTTTTGGCGCCGTTGCCGGGTACTATTTTTCAACAATCTTAGAAGTTTGAATCTTAATTACATGAGACGTGTATATATTTATAAAAAAAAATTTTAAAAATTAAAAAATTAAAAATTAAAATTTTTATTGTTATATCTTTGTGTGATCTTTTGTTTGTTTATGCTAACTCGCTCTCTAGCTCCATAATTACAGTTTAATCTTGAGATTAAGAAAACAACTAGAAGATTAAGGCGAGAAACCAAAATAAGAAAGAGGGCAAGATAAAGACGAAGGACATTATTGGAATATATGGCCCTGACTGATGAGGGCCTACAAAGTAGCATATCAATGCCATCATTAAAAGGTGTTTTTAACTATGAATTTAAGCCTGCCCTTATCAACATGATTCAGAACTCACTTCAATTTGGAGGGACAGCCTTAGAAGACCCACACCTCCACATTAGAAAATTTATGAGGCTGACAAATACCATTAAAATGAACGACATTACGCAAGATGCCATTCAATTACAATTGTTCCCCTTTTCCATCACTGAAAAGGTGAACGATTGGCTAGACTCTTTTTCGGAAGCATCCATCATTACTTGGGACCAATTACAGTGTCTATTCTTGACGCAATACTTTCCACAGTCAATGAAGTCCAGGATCATAGTGGAGATTGTCAACTTTACTCAGTATGAGAATGAGTCCCTGTGTGAGGCTTGGGATAGATTTCAGAACCTTCTCCGGAGATGCCCGCACCATGGGTACCAAATACCTCATCTTGTGCAGATCTTCTACAACAGTCTTTCCTATGCCAATAAAGTTGTTATAGATGCAGCATCTGGTGGGGGTATCATACATATCCCCCTGAGGACACATGGACAATCATAGGAAACTTAGCCGCTAATAGCAACCAATGGAGATCTACCGATAGACATGTATGGAAGAAGGATTCCCAATCAATAGGAATGTATCAAGTCGATCATACTACTGTGCTAGTCAGCCAATTAGAGGCCTTAAATAAAAAGATGGAGACACTTATGCAAGCACAGACACAACATATCGTGCCTATCCAAACTCTAGTTGCATTTGAGTCCATGAAATCTCTGTGAATCCATAAGCCACGATGATGAAGGATGCATGAGTGAAGCTAATATAGTCCATCAAAATGAGGAGGCTAACTGTGTGGGAAATACTTATAACCCTACCTGGAAGAATCACCCCAACCTCTCTTGGGGAGGGCATCAAGGTAATAATTATACTAACAATGCTTAATATGTTTGCAGGCCCTCTCACACACAGAACCAAGGAGGTTATAAATAAGAAGAGAAGGAGACAACATTTTTAGAACCCCGAGTCCAGAATATGGAAACCCAATTTCAGAATATAGAGAATCAATTGGGACAACTCGCTAACATTTTGGCACAACAAGCGTGTGGGACTTTACCTAGCGAGCCTGAGGTGAACTCAAGGGAGCAAGCTAATGTGGTTACTCTTAAAAGCGAGAAAGAATTGGAGATGCATGTGGAAAAAGAGAATGAAAAGGAGCACGTGGTTACTGACAACCACCAACAGGTTACTAATGACCTTTTAACCCTTATGGGTGAAGCTCAAAAGAAGTTGAAGATGGAGGAACAATGAAAGAGAAATTGTGAAAGGTCTTATGTGAAAATAAAGAAGCTTTTAGATGGTCCACTCATGACATCAAAGGCATAATTCTTACACTCTGCGCCCACAAGATTCTTATAGGAGAAGAATCTGAACCAAATGTGCAACCACAAAGGGGGCTTGACCCAAATCTTAAAGATGAACTTTGGATTAAAATGTATGAGAATTCAGGGTTCCACATACAGAGGACAAAAATAGAACATCCTAAACACTTTCGAAAATGTAAGTCCCAAATAGGTAAGAGATTATTAATTTATAACTCACAATTTCATGTGTTTCCAGGAAAACTTAAGTTTAGGGGGAGCCCCTTACAAGGTGAATAAAACATTCCCATATGGAGTGATGAACTTTGTCAAAGAGAACAAGGAAACCTTGAAGGAGATAAAGCTTAAGAAATGCATCAATGTATTATTGGATCCTAAGGTAGCCACCCGTGGTTGTGCTTAGACACTGATAAAGGTACGTCAGGCTCGTGACGAAAAACAAGTGCTTTCAGGAGGCAATTTGTTTTTCAATAAATTATTATGATAAGTTATTTTAGGACATTAGGTAATTTTTATTCCTTTATGTATTCGTATAATTCAAAAGTTTTTTTTCTTTCTCTCTCATATGGATGTATAGAACCTATTTTTAGGACGCATTATTATTGTCTTCTGCCTCTAACATGTATGTTTAGTGTGAGTAGGTTAATCTAATGTGACGTGACTTCTTCTCCATCCATTAACATCCAACAAGAAATGTATTAAGGGTATTGATGGTCTCTAAATTTGAGGAGGAAGACCTTCTCCTCCTCGATGCTACTTTTTCAGGGAAGTTCTCCTTTACTATTCACTATAACATATATGTACGTGTATATAAGAGCTTAAGTTTGAGGAAGGAGACCCCCTCCCTCCTCTTCATTTGTCAGAATTTTTTATCCTTCCTCTTCTTTTATTTTTTCTCTCTACTGTGGGTAATTAATTTTTCAATGAATTAAGAGAATGGTACAAGATTAAGTTTGAGGAGGGATACCTCCCTCCTCATGTGTTCTAAAAATGTTTGTTCCCTGTGATATCTTGTAAACACCCAATTATGTCCGAGACATCCAATTATTAAAATTAATCAGGAAACAAATACTAATTTAAAGAATAAATAAATGGGCGAATGAAATACAGAAAACGAAAAAACAGAAAGCAGAAAACAGGAAGACAAACAGAAAGAAGACAAAAGAAGACAAAAATAAAAAAAACAAAGCAAAGGAATAACAAAAGGATTAAATAAGTTTTAATTGAAAATCTGGAAAATAATGAAAAACTGAAAAGAAAAAAAAAAAAAAAAATTAAAAATAGATAAATAAAAAATAATAATAAATAAATAATAAATAAAATAAAAAATAATATATCTGAAAAATTAATTAAACAAAATTATGAAGAAACACAAAAAAAATAATAAAAAAAGAAAATAATTAAAAAAAATAAAATGAAATTAAAAATCTGGAATTAAAGAAAATTTAAGAACATGGAATTAAATAAAAAGTTAAAAAACCTAAGAATTAAAGTAAATAAAATTCATATAAAAATCGGAAATAAAATAAAATCAAGAATAAAAACTGAAAAATGAAAAAATGAAAAAGGAAAAAATGAAGATTCAAAGAAAAAAAACCGGAAAAGAAAATATGAAATTCTAAAATCTAAAAATATGTAAAAACACTGAAATGAAAAATTAATTAAAAATCTGGAATTAAAAAGAAAAGTTAACAATATGGAAATAATAGAAAAATCAAAGAGAAAATTTTTAGAGATTAGAAAACATTTTGAAGAAATAATAAAAATGAAATTCTAAATTATATATAAATACGAAAAGTAAAAAAGAAAAAATATACAAAACAAACAAAATCAAAATTTAATAAAAACGAAAAACTGAAAAAGGGAATTGATTAAAAGGGAAATGAAATAATAAAAAAAGGAAAAGGGGTTTTGTTTGAAGAAAAAAGCAGAGAGCGAGGTTTGGAGTAAGGGCTTTTTCCACTCTGGATACACAGAGAATTGAAAAAAAAAAACAGGGCAAAGAATCGAATGGAGACTCTATAAAAGGGAACGTTGGTGCAGAAGCAGGGGTTACTGAATTTGGATCTTCAAGAGCAAAAAGATAAGAAGAAGGATTTTCTGGAGAAAGGGTTCTGACAAAGGAAAGGGGATTCTCTTTGAGCATTGTCGAAAGAACACCAGAGAGGAAGAACCACGAGTTGATCGTCGATCTCCTTCCCAGCTCCACAACAGGTAGGCTCCCTTCTCCTTCACCTCAAGAACCATACCTAAATCAAGAATGTCATAGCCTATCTGTTTGAGCGCCTGATCTCTATAGCGTGAAGAACTGAATCTTTTTTCCCTACATAATCTGATCGTTACTGTGTAATAGTCTATATGATGTTTGTGATAATAGGTAGGATCTTGATTCTGTAATGGTCTATAGGGTGTTTGTGATAATCGTACGCTTAAAAAACCCACTCGTGAGGAGAAAACTAGTCGCAAGAAACAGAGGACTCCTCGTTCTTGATAATAAGATACATGAGATTTAGCCCCATTCTGTAGTTGATGAGCCAAATTGAGATGGAGATATCTTTGCCAATTGAACAACAAATCACGTCAAAGAAACTGCACTTAGTATGGTCCTAAAGGCATGAATAGTTGTTTAGGGTCTTCTCAATCAATAGGGATTCAGACGATCTATAAGCCCCAAGAACTGATAAGCCCCGGCCTTTCGGCTGATATCCAAACTGACGGAGCTTCGAACATGGCCATGGCTTGCATGGCATAACCACTGCACGTTCCATTCTATCTATACTTGTATCAGTCGAATGCAATTTACCTCAGCGTTACTGAACGTGTAGCCATGATGATATTAATCATGAATCTTGCCACGATTAAACCATGTTTAATCTGGTAGTGGGGTCTCCCTCACACGTAGAAGTCATATGGTGTTCAGCGGCCTAAGCTAACGGGGCTATATTGAGTGATCCCTGATTCATCTCAAGGTGGAACTAAGCCTGGTAGTCTGTCATCCCAATAATAAAATGCTATAGACTCCCTTTCCATCCGCTGCCATCCAGGTCCCTTATCTATAGGGTATGGAAATCAGGATGGATGATAAAACGAAGAGATGACTCTAGACTTAAGCACCTATAAGAGAATATTGCTATAGGTCCTTCAATATAATCAAAAGAAACCAACCAAGTGTGATATCGTCTTAATCAAGAATCTAGATTGCCTTGAAACTAGGTTGTATTCATGCCATAATATTCCCTCAGAGATAGTTATCCTCGCGACTCGCTGGGTGGTCCCGTTAGAGAATTATTGCATGGCCACCATGCAAAGAGGGCTGAAACAGGAGGGGATAAGTGTGCCCTCGGGTGAATTTGATATCTAGAACCCTATTCGGAATACAAATATCCTCTCAACAGGAAGACCTGAAACTCGTAGAGAGGGTCACCTCTGAGCGGTAATTCCTCAATAAGTTCATCTTTGACCAGAAACAACAGGTTATACATGCTCACATGGGATTCGGTTTCTTGGGGGACGTAGAAAACTTCATACCACTCTCAAAGACTGAATGATGTTAATGAAACAATCGGAGGGAGACCTCCCCACAGGGCGTAGGTTTCCCAAATAAGAGCAACGAGCGCTTGCTCTAACAGCAACCCCAAAAGAGGTGAGCGAGGGAAAGGCAAGGATAGATAGAAGCCCCATACGCCTTGACTTTACCTAATAGTAGTACACCCAGAAGCAAAAGAGGCACTGAAAAATAGTAGAGGGCCAAGACAACGAGTAGCTCATGCATCACCCATAATGAAAAAGCCAGGCAAGGCGCAATGCAACCTCATGCAGACCATATAAAGCTGCATTAAACTTAGTGATTAGACACCATGCTCCCAAAGAGATGCCAAAATTCAGTATTAGGGACGCATAAGAAAACAGCTCCTACAAAGTAGGACGACCTGAGTGGCTTTGTGGCACTACGTATAAGGAAGGGGACACTGAGCCTGGTGAAGACATCCCAGGGGGTTCTTTAAGCAAGCCCAACGTGTTTTTGCAAGAACCCACGCCATGCAATTGCATGCAGACCACGTAGGAGTCACTTTAAGGTTTAATCCGAATACCATTAACCCCAAACAAGCGCTGGGCATAGTGGTTAGTGCAAGTGTCTCCTAACCCCCAAAAACCTCCCTTCGAATCTCACCGGGGGAATTTTTCCTCCTCAGCATGATTTCTTATAAAAACCCCAACCAGCTAATTACCACTTTACCCTTAGGTATTTCCTCAATTACCCGAAAATTCAATAAAAAGTTCTTCGGGCTTTCTTTTATTCAAAGATCAACGTCATTTGTAAATTACTTCTGTTTCGAAAAATTTAAAAATCTTTTTCCAAATGTTTTGGATTTTTTAAGTCTCGCGCAATGGGCTCTAAATGGGGAACTGGCGGTTTACCTGCTGTGCAACATTTAGTAGTTCGTATAGGTCCCCGTGCTACCTTAGCCGCCTCGGACCTTGTGCATGAGTGGACTTGAGGTCCCCTTCAAAACTTTAAAAATCTCTTTTCCTAATATTTTGGGATTCTAGGTCTCATGCAATGAGCTCTAAATGGGGAACTGGTGGTTCACCTGTTGTTCAACATTTAGCAGTTTGTATAGGTCCCTGTGCTGCCTTAGCTGCCTCGGGCCTTGTGCATGAGTGGACCAAAAACCCCCCAAAGATAAAACTTTCCCAATACAAAATCTTCAAATACTCTTTTCAAGCCTCTTCGAATGTCTAGCCTTCAAAACAAACTAGAACTACGTAAGCCTTGAGTTTCCCATTGCACCGGGGAATACGTAGGAGCAGGATCAAGTCCTATCAGGCTAACCTCCGTCAATTTTTTTTTAACATTAATTAAAGGGATCAAAACAGTTTCCAAAATTACACTTAGTTTAAGGGTGTCGTTCTTCGGAACAGGCAAGTGGGGTGCCTAACACCTTCCCCATTCGTAACCGACTCCCGAACTTAGAATCTTATCCTCAAGTTAGGGTTTTTCCAAATCTTTTTCCCTCAAATAAAAATTTGGTGGCGGCTCCACACATCATCAATAAAATTCATTTTTAAATTTTAGCGAGTTCGTCATCTCGTCGGAATTACAGTTGCGACATATCTCTATACGCTTAATTGCTTGCAATGCTAGTGAATTTAGGCTTTAGAGATCTCTAATATTTTGTAGCAAACATTGATTGAATCTAATAAAGACATGATAACTTTTAATAAAAATAATTGATAATTAGTCATGTTCCTTGTTATCTTGTCTCACATTAGAGTAGCTATAGTGAGGATTGAACCTAATTGAGGTTGCACCCAACCTCTCTCTTTGTTAAGTGATTCTCCTTCGACTTGTACACTCTAGAACTTGCCTTGTAACCTTGTCAAGGTTTATGTAAGTTGATTGCATAACAAGAAAATGATAAAGGCAAAATTAGGTTTCTTTGATTGGACCCAGACTTAGATATCATTTAATGTCCCTTTGAGCCTAACACATTAAAAATTATATTCTTTGGTTCCCTTAATTAATTGTGGTAATTCCAGATACCCTTAAATTATAACTAAAGAAAAATAAATGCTTGGGAAAGTATAAGAAAAAAAAAAAAAAAAAAAAAAAAAAATAAGAAAAAGTTCAAAAAAATAAAATAGAATAAAATAATTGTCAAATCATGAAACCCAAGAAAATTTGCTTAAAGTTTAAAGGTAAAAATTAGTGAAAATATAATGAAAAGAAAATCCTTTGTGTTTCCTTCCTTCTTATATCATATCTAATTATATAATTTCCTTGTCCACATTACAACTTTGATAAAGCCCTTGTGTCAATTTGACTCTCAGTGGAGATTTGAGGTTTATAGGCAAGCCTATGGTAGTGTACAGTTGTTAGGAGTAGAGTGCTAATGATCTATACCCATATAATTGAGAGATGGTGAGAAGAGTGATCACATCTATGTGTGATACTTGATTTCAAGGAACTAAGGTCCTAATTGGATTATTATTAATTGCTCTCATGATGGTAATTATACTTGATTGCTGCATGCTTAATATGTGAGGTTTCTAAATTCTATACTTGCTACATTCCCATTCCTTGGGATATTGCTTGAGGACAAGCAATGTTTAAGTTTGAGGATGTGATAACCCACCATTATGTTCATTTATCTGCGGAAAATTAATTATAATTACAATATAATTTATGATTATTTAAATGTAATTCTACCTAATTTTCCTTATTTTTATAGGAATGGTCATGCAAGCTAAGAATCCAAAAATAGGCAAGTTTTGGACTAAAAAGAGGGTAAAAAAATCATAAAAAGATAATACATCTAATGCGACAATGACATGTCAGCTCAACAATGCTACAAGATTACGTAGATTGGTCGCGACGGCTGAGGAAGCGGCTAGGTCAAGCCCAGTCCACCACATTGAAACCCTAATCCACGCTTATAAAAGGGAGGCTCTACTACACCATATGACACCACCCTAGGCTCCAAAGGCCACACCACTCTCCGGGGCGTAAGCCTATCACTATCCTGGAGACACATCATTCCATTCTCATCTCTCTTTTAGTATCCTCCCGTAGGATTTCAAAGGCAGAAGCTCTTCACAATGCAAGTTGCAACGTCCTATTGCCAGTCTTGCTGGCACTACGGTTTTGTCATACTCTTCTAGAATTAGGATTATGGATTGTTCTATGGGACTAGTATGTTTTTTATTTGTCTTATCTCTTTATGTGTAACTAACCCTCAAACCATAAAGGCTTTGGTGAAACTTATAATGTAACCAATTGAACCCCTTTTCCTTTTTATGAATGATTCAGTATTTCTATATAATTGTGTTTTCCTTATTATGCATAATTAATTAATGAAAATTAATTTCTAAGTTAATTGGGGGATAGGCGATCATACCATTGCCTAATTTACGGAACTATAAGGTAAACTGAATATAAGGGTTTTGGAGGATCAATCGAAATCCTTAATTTCTAATCAGTTATTAACTTAACAAGTCCACATATGCTTTATGCTTCTCTTAATTATATACCTTGCATGATTATTGGGGGTAGTAACTTAAGGGAAAGAATATTGCTATCATTATCATTATCAACATCATTATCATCATCATCACTATCATCATTCATCATCATGCTCATTCTCGTTCATCATCATCATCATCACAATCGCCATCATCACCATCACTATCATCATTGATTATCGACATATTTAATATCATCATTGTCATCATCATAATCCTAGTCGTCATCCTCAAGATCATCATCATCATCATCGCCATCATCATTCATCGTCATGCTCATCAGCGTACGTAAGCGTCATCATCATTCACGATCATCTCCATCATCATCATCATCACCATCATTGTAAATCATCATCATCAACGTTTATCGTTGTTCTTCATCATCATCATCAAGATCATCATCATCATCATAATTGTCATCATTAATCATCATGCCCATCATCATACATAAGCATCATCATGGTTCATGATCATCACCATCAGCATCATCAACATCATCATTATCATAACTATCATCATTCATCATCATCCATCATCATGCTCATCATCATCATCATCATCATCATCATCATCATCACAATCACCATCACCACCACAACTATCATGATAGATTATCGACATAGTGAATATCATCATTGTCATCATCATCAATCCTAGTCGTCATCCTCATCATCAAGATTATTATCGCTATCATCATTCATGATCATGCTCATCATCATATGTAAGCGTCATCATCATTCATGATTATCTCCAACAACATCATCATCATCAACGTTCACCGTATTTCATCATCATCATCATCATGATCATTATCATCATGAATCATCATGATCATCATCGTATATAAGCATCATCATGGTTCATCATCATCACCATCATCATCATCATCATCATCATCATCATCATCATCTTCATCATCATCATCGTCACCCTTAACATCATCATAAATCATCATCATCATCATCAACGTTTACCGTTGTTCTTCATCATCGTCATCATCATCACAATCATCATTCATCATCATGCACATCGTCATCCGTCATCATGCTCATCATATTTCATCCTCATTATTAATCCTAGTCGACATCCTCAATATCATCATCATCATCATCATCACACTATCATCATTCATCATCATGCCCATCATCGTTCATCATCATCATCATCACCCTCAATATCATCATAAATCATGATCATCATCCATACAAATATCATCATCATCAACGTTTACCGTAGTTCATCATCATCATCATCACTATCATCATTCATCATCATGCTCATCATCAGTCATCATCATCATCCTTCCTTGTCATCATCATGATCATCATCATCGTTCATCATCATCATCAATCCTATTCGTCATCTTCAACATCATCATCATCATCATCTTCATCATCATCATCGTGACCCTTAATATCATCATAAATTATAATCGTCATCCAAAAAAAATCAACAACATCAACGTTTACTGTAGTTCATCATCATCACCATCAAGATCATCGTCGTCATCATCACTATCATCATTCATCATCATGCTGATAATCATTCATCATCATCATCATCATCATCATCATCATCATCATCATCATCACCACCCTCAGCATCATCATAAATCATCATAGTCATCCACAAAAAAGGTATCAGCATCAACGTTTACCGTAGATCATCATCATCATCATCACTATCATCATTCATCATCATGCTCACCATCGTTCATCATCATTCTCATCATTGTTCATCATCATCATCATCATCATCGTCATCGTTGTTGCCGTCAACATCATCATAAATCATCATCTACAAAAAAATCAACATCATCGTTTACCGTAGTTCATCATCATCGTCATCATCACTATCATCATTCATCATCATTGATGTGAGCACCACCATTAAGGGACCAACCGCTAGGTCAAGGGCCAAGAGAATTCAGCAAGAGGTGGAAGCATTACTTCTCAAAAGGAAGGAATATCATGAAGAAATGTCATCCATGGAATTATCCTTCAAGGAAATTGTGGAATTCAGAATTTTAACTTAGGAAGGATAAATCTGAAATTAGTAATTTCAATTTGATTGTATTTTCTTAACTTGTAAAAGTAGGGATAGTTTATTCCAACATGGAATAAGAATAGACTATTTAGAACAGGAATAGGCTTAGCTTAAGGGCTTGGTTGGCTAGGAGCAGCCCATACCCACAACCAAGTAGCCCCTTCTTCTTCTTTTTTTTTCTATAAATTAGGGTCTAATGTAAGCAAATTTCACCTTTGGTCATTTTATACTATTGGAATCCGAGAATTCCCTTGAGAGAGCCGCTTTCTCTTCTCTTTCTTCTCCTCTTGCGTGTTCTTGAGGTCAAGACCCCTTTCCTTATCATTGGAGCCTCCAATGTGGTGGAACTCGGCTTATCTTCCTAGCTTTCTCTAACTAGTGGAGTGGCGCCTAGCTTAGGAATTATTTTTCTGCAATTTACATTCTTCCATTTACCTTCTTGCAATTTACAATTCTGGTTCTTAGTTTATGTCTTTAATTTCCATCCCCTTTCCCCTTTAATTTTGGTCATTTTCGTTTTTCCTTTTCTTCCATTTCTGCACTTTATTTCCAACCTTTAATTCTTGCAATCACCTTCCCCAATTCCCTCTTTACATTCTGCAAATTTATGTTTCATCGTCTTTTCATTTCTATACACAATTTTTGTGCTACATTGAACATAAATTGAAGAGCTCCCAAAACTACTCAGAATTTTGAGTTTCAATTCCATCTCCAACTAGGTCCATCCTCCTCCTCCCAAGTAGGTTGTATTATGTGGTATCAAGAGCTTGTTGTTTGGAGGTAACTTCTCTTACTTTTCTCCTTCATTTTTCATCATCTTCTTCTCCCATTTTCGTCTCTGTTTTTGTTCCAATTTTTCTGCATATTTTCAGCCCCTTCTTGCTCTAATTCACATGTAATTTGTGTTTCTTTGAGTCATATGTTTTTGGGCCCTTGCTTAAACATCAATTTGATCGGTTAATTTGCTCAAAGTTACATCAAAATGTCAAGAAATTGAAGAACCCCTTTTCTGGTTTTTTTTGGGTATTTCCTGCAAGAACAGGCCTATTATTCTTTCAAATCCTTTGGAATTTGTGGGTTTTGTTGTTGAAATTGTAACTTGATCATTTTTTCCTCAAAAGCCCCTCAATTATTTTTGCAAAATTCTAAAAATTGTTTGTCATGTTCATCACTGTTGGTCATGTGTTCTTGAGGAAGTTTGTGTTTGATCTTTGAAAAAATTGTTGTTGGGTGTTTAAGTGTTAATCTTTTTCTTGTTTTGGAGTGATATAAGTGTACATTACGCTTTCCTAAAAGATACAAGGCAAAAAGCAAGATTCAACAAAGAAAAAAAATGAAAAAAAAAAAAAAAAAAAAAAAAAAAAAATCTGGGCAGATTTTTTTTTTCAAAAAACAGTAAAAAAAAATTGGCCAAAGTTGAACATCTTCAAGTTTCATTTTATTGTATTTCAATTGTAATATTTGAGTTGAGTTTAGGATCAATTGAAGTGTGTTGAATAACTTGAGTTGAATTTATCCTCTTGAATGAACTATGATGCATATGAATGATTTTCTTTCAAAGAAAGGTTAGGTTCAGTTTTAAGAACAATTCACACAAGTTTGAAATCCATTCATCCTTCTTGAATTCCTTTTGAGTGCCTTTTTTCTTTTTCACCACTTAATTGTTGCTTGTCTTCTTTGAATTCTAGTTTGTCACAATTTTAATCCCTTTGAGTTTAGCTAATTTTTGTGATAAGAGTTTCTTGTTTGTCCCTAAAATTCCTATGTTTTGTCCATTCTTGAATTCTGGATAGTTGAGTTTTTACCACATTGAAAACGTCAAGGCCTCTAATTTTAAGTTGAATATGTGTCTTTTCTTCAAGGGTAAAGCAAGACTAAATTGAGTGACTAAGAGTGGAAAACACTTGGTGAGGAAGGAAGTAATTGGTTTTAATTGTGCTAACAATTTCTTGGTTTGCAAAGCATTCTTGGTTTAATTTAGTTTGCAGCCCTAAGAAAGAAATTTTGTTGACTTGGAGCTGAACTTAGAGAGGACTTGGACTTGAAGCTTGACTTGAAGAATTTACCCATTTGTAATAGATTAGGATTTCTCTTACTAGGACTTCCTTTTTGTGTAATTTTAGAATTTAGTTGTAGTAGGGTTATAACATTGTAATCCTTTTGATTTAGTTTGTACTTAGGAATTTTACTTATAATTTTGTTAGTAATTGTATGTAAGTTTCCAAGGCCTTTGTGTGGTTTTCGGGAGCCATAAGGGGGAGTCTAAGTGTGTTTGTTGAAAGGAGTAATAAGAGGGTTCCATAATTGCTAGGTTTACAACTTAGCCTATGTGACTACTTGTTACTTATCTTTCTTTATCTACCTTGGTTTGTGTAAGAAACCAATTAACTTTCTGCATTTTAATTTCTTAATTGTTCAAGTGTTTTATGTGGTAGGAATTTGTACTTAGAATATTTGTAGTCTTCTTAATTGATTTGTTTCATATCTTGTGTCTTGAGTGGAGAGCATCATGAGTGAAAGTGATTATCAACCTAGCTTCAATAGGTTACAACTGGAAGCCCTTACCCAAACCTTTGACAAAATGTTAAGAAAACAAAGTGAACAATTTGAAGATCGTTTGTATGAACTAGAAAAAGGGAATGAGACTTTGTTTAAAAAGAAACAAAATGAAGGGCCTAGTAGTTCTAAGAAAAATAAAAATAAAATTGATTCACCTAGGGAGGAACTTTCACAAGAAGAATTCTATGAATCCCCTAGAAGAAACCAAAGGAATAATCACAGGGGTGGGAATCAAGGTAGGCATGAGAGTGATAGGGAATCATCTAGGTCTCCACTTAGGGTTAGAAATTCAACTAGGAGTAGGATGCATAGAAGTAGAGATAGACATTCTCCTAGCCATCCTATTCATAGAGCTTCTTCTTGGAATAACCATAGACATAGGGATGATTCTAGGATTAGGAATAGAGGTAAGAGAGAAAATGGAAACCAAGAAAGAATAGATGGAACCAAGTTTAGAATTCCAAAATTTCAAGGGTTGAATGACCCTGAAATCTACCTATCATGGGAGTTGAAGGTAGAGAAAATTTTCATGTGCTATGATGTGAGGGAGGAACATAGGATAAAGCTAGCTAGTCTTGAATTTTCAGACTAGGCTTTGATTTGGTGGGATAAGCTAGTGAAAGAGAGAGCTAGGTTTCATCCTATTGAGACTTGAGAAGAAATGAAATCCATCCTTAGGAATAGGTATGTACCACCTCATTACCTTAGGGAGCTTCATAATAGGCTCCAAAGATTAACCCAAGGTAATAGGACTCTTGATGAGTACTACAAAGATATGGAGGTAGCCATCATTAGAGCCAACATAGAAGAATGTGAGGAGGCTAGAATGGAAAGATTCCTTGAAGGGCTTAAGGGTGAGATTAGGGATGTTGTTGAACTCCACAACTAGATGAGTTTGAATGAACTCTACCACCAAGCCCAAAAGGTAGAACAACAACTCCATAGAAAAGGTAAGAGTAGATACTCAACCTCAAAGCCTTCTTGGAAGGAAAATAAGAGGAAGGAAGGCCAAAAAGATGTTCCTTTTAAGCCTAAAGATCCTAGGGAATCTAAAGATCCCAACAAAGAAAAGACCAACACCCCATCCACTCCGATAAAAAAGGAATCATCCATTAAGTGTTTCAAGTGTTTGGGATGAGGGCACATTGCCTCTCAATGCCCTAACAAGAAGAGCATGATCCTTATAGATAATGGACAAGTCTCATCTTTGGAATCCTCAAGTGAAAACTCTAGAGCTAGTGCCACTAGCTTTTCTAGTGAAGAAGGATTAGAGTATGCCCCGAAGGTGATCTTCTCATTGTTAGGAGATTACTAGGAAGCATGGTCAAGGGGGAAGATGAGAGCAAAAGAGAAAATATTTTTCACACAAGGTGTGTGATTGGGGAAGACATGTTCTTTGATTATAGATGGGGAAAGTTGAACCAACGTGGCTAGTGCTAGGCTGGTACAAAAGCTAGGATTAACTACTACCCCACATCCTAGTCCTTACAAGTTGCAATGGTTGAGTGATAATGGGGACCTCTTAGTGGATAAACAAGTCTTAGTTTCCTTTTCCATAGGTAGGTATCTTGACCAAGTAACTTGTGATGTTGTGCCCATGGAAGCAAGTCATGTGCTCTTGGGAAGGCCATGGAAATTTGATAGGAAAGTTCACCATGATGGGCATAACAATAGGTATTCCTCTGTTTTCAATTCCCAAAAGGTCACCTTAGTTCCCTTGGCCCCTAGTGAGGTTTGCAAAGATCAAATACAAATGAAAAAGAAAAGAGAGGAAGAAAAGAAGGGAATTAAAGGAAAGAATATAAAAAAATATAAGAGGTTGAGACATGAGGAAAAGGATAAAAACCTCTTCATCATTCAAGGAGAAATTAGGAAAACTCTTCTAGCTAGACAACCCATGTACATGCTCATGTGCAAAGAGTATTGCTTGAATACTTAACCAACCCTTGAGTCTAGTAAACTTCAAGAACTTCTAGAAGAGTTTCGAGATGTGTTCCCAAAAGAGTTACCTCTAGGATTGCCACCTGTTAGGGGTATTGAACATCAAATAGACTTGGTGCCTAGTGCTTCCTTACCAAATAGGCTAGCCTATAGAAGTAATCCCGAAGAAACTAAAGAAATCCAAAAACAAGTAGGGGAGCTTCTAGAAAAAGGGTGGATAAGAGAGAGCTTGAGTCCATGTGCAGTCCCAGTTCTACTTGTCCTTAAGAAAGATGGGTCTTGGAGAATGTGTGTTGATTGTAGGGCCATAAACCAAATAACCATTAGGTATAGGTATCCCATACCTAGGTTAGATGATTTGTTGGAAGATTTACATGGTTCCACAATTTTCTCTAAGATAGACCTCAAGAGTGGATATCACCAAATTAGGATGAAAGAGGGTGAGGAGTGGAAGACTGCCTTTAAGACCAAGTTTGGTCTCTTTGAGTGGTTGGTAATGCCCTTTGGGTTATCAAATGCTCCTAGCACTTTTATGAGGTTGATGCACCATGTTTTGAGGGATTTGATAGGAAAGTGTGTGGTAGTATACTTTGATGACATCCTTGTATACTCCAAATCCCTTGAGGAGCATTTAGGACACCTTAGAGAAGTGTTAATTGTGCTAAGAGAGACCCAACTCTTTGCCAACCTAGAAAAGTGCTCTTTTTGCTTGGATAGAATTGTATTCTTAGGATTTGTGGTAAGCAAAGAAGTTGTCCAAGTAGATGAAGAGAAAGTCAAGGCCATCAAGGATTGGCCTACCCCCAAAAATATAGGAGAGGTTAGGAGTTTTCATGGACTTGCAAGCTTCTATAGGAGGTTTGTGAAAGATTTTAGTACCCTAGCATCACCTCTAAATGACATAGTCAAGAAAAATGTCAAATTTGAATGGGGGAAAAACAAGCCAAGGCCTTTCAAACCTTGAAAGAGAGACTTACCCAAGCACCCATCCTAGATCTTCCAAACTTTAGCAAAAATTTTGAGTTAGAATGTGATGCTTCTAATGTTGGGATAGGGTCAGTTTTATTGCAAGAGGGACATCCCATAGCTTACTTTAGTGAAAAACTAAATGGAGTGTCCCTTAATTACCCTACCTATGACAAAGAGCTCTATGCATTCATTAGGATCCTTCAAACTTGGCAACATTACTTGTTGACCAAGGAGTTCATCATCCATAGTGATCACGAGTCACTAAAATACCTTAAGGGTCGAAAGAAGTTGAATAGGAGACATGCTAAATGGGTTAAGCTTTTGGAGCAGTTCCCCTATGTCATTAAATATAAGCAAGGAAAGATCAATAAGGTGGCTGATGCCCTACCTAGAAGACAAACTTTGTTAAATTCTTTAGGAACCGCGTTGATTGGTTTTGAAAACTTTGGGGAGCTATACTCAAATGACTTAGAGTTTGGAGATCTCTACAAGTCATGTACCCAAAAAGCCTGTGATGGATACTTTAGGCATGAAGGAGTCTTATTTAAGAATAATAGAATTTGTGTGCCTAAAGGAACCATTAGGGATCCCATCTTAAGAGAATCCTACCAAGGGGGTTAATAGGTCACTTTGGAATCCAAAAGACTTTGGATATCCTTAAATGACATTTTTTTTGCCACACATAAAAAGAGATGTTCAAAGACTTTGTGCCCAATGCATTGTATGCAAAAAGGCCAAATCTAAGTTAATGCCCCATGGCCTTTACACTCCCCTTGCTATCCCTAATGTCCCATGGGTTGACATTAGCATGGATTTTGTGTTAGGATTGCCTAGAACCCAAAGGGGCATGGACTCAATCTTTGTGGTAGTAGATAGATTTTCTAAGATGGCTCACTTTATTCCTTGCCACAAGGTTGATGATGCTAGTCACATAGCAAAGATGTGTTTTAGAGAAGTGGTCAGATTACATGGAATCCCTAAGAGTATAGTTTCCGATAGAGACACCAAGTTTCTCAGTCATTTTTGGAGGACACTATGGTCTAGGTGAGGAACTAAATTGTTTTTCACCACTTGCCATCCACAAACCGATGGCCAAACTGAAGTGGTAAATAGGACTCTTTCCACCTTTTTAAGAGTTTTTGTTCAGAAAAATATTAGGTCTTGGGAAGAATGTTTTCCTCACATAGAGTTTGCTTACAATAGGGCTACCTATACCACTACCTTGCATAGTCCTTTTGAAGTAGTCAATGGGTTTAATCCCCTTACTCCCCTTGATCTAATTCCTTTACCTAATGTGGTTGAATATCATAATAAAGATGGAGCCCAAAAGGCTGAATATGTTAAGAAACTTCACACTAAGGTAAAGCAACAAATTGAAAAGAAAACTGAACATTATGCTAGAATGGCTAATAAAAGAAGAAAAGAACTTGTACTTGAACCTGGAGATTGAGTTTGGTTACACTTAAGAAAAGAACACTTCCCTGGTCTTAGGAAATCAAAACTCTATCCTCGGGGGGATGGCCCATTTCAGGTAATTGAAAGAGTTTCCTAATGCATATAAACTTGATTTACCTAGTGGTTATGGGGTGCATGCTACTTTTAATATATCTGACTTAACTCCTTGCCTTGCAGATGATGACTTCCATTCGAGGTCGAATGCTCTTCAAGAGGGAGGGGATGATGTGAGCACCACCATTAAGGGACCAACCACTAGGTCAAAGGCCAAGAGAATTCAACAAGAGGTGGAAGCATTACTTCTCAAAAGGAAGGAATATCATGAAGAAATATCATCCATGGAATTATCTTTCAAGGAAATTGTAGAATTCAGAATTTTAACTTAGGAAGAATAAAATTGAAATTAGTAATTTCAATTTGATTGTATTTTCTTAACTTGTAAAAGTAGGGATAGTTTATTCGAACATGGAATAAGAATAGACTATTTAGAATAGGAATAGGCTTAGCTTAAGGGCTTGGTTGGCTAGGAGCAGCCCATACCCACAACCAAGCAGCCCCCTTCTTTTTTTTTTCTATAAATTAGGGTCTAATGTAAGCAAATTTCACCGTTGGTCATTTTATACTATTGGAATATGAGAATTCCTTTGAGAGAACAACTTTCTCTTCTCTTTCTTCTCCTCTTGCTTGTTCTTGAGGTCAAGACCCCCTTCCTTATCATTGGAGCCTCCAATGTGGTGGAACTTGGCTTATCTTCCTAGCTTTCTCTAGCTAGTGGAATGGCGCCTAGCTTAGGAATTATTTTTCCGCAATTTACATTCTTCCATTTACCTTCTTGCAATTTACAATTCTAGTTCTTAGTTTATGTCTTTAATTTCCATCCCCTTTCCCCTTTAATTTTGATCATTTTCGTTTTGCCTTTTCTTCCATTTCTGCACTTTATTTCCAACCTTTAATTCTTGCAATCACCTTCCCCAATTCCTTCTTTACATTTTGCAAATTTATGTTTCATCGTCTTTTCATTTCTATGCACAATTTTTGAGTTACATTGAACATAAATTAAAGAGATCCCAAAACTGCTCAAAATTTTGATTTTCAATTCCACCTCCAACTAGGTCCATCCTCCTCCTTCCAAGTAGGTTGTATTAATCATGCTCATTTTTGTTCATGATGATGATCATCATCATCATTATTATCATCACAATCACAATAATCACCATCACTATCATCATTCATTATTCACATTGAATATCATGATAATCCACAACCCTAGTCTTCATCATCGTTACTATCATCATTCATCATCATGGTCAACATCGTTAATATCATGCTCATCATGATTCACCATAATCATCATCACTATCATCATTCATCATCATCCTCATCATCATCATCATCCTCATTATCATCATCATCACAATCGCCTTCATCATAATCATCCTCATCATCATCACTATCATCATTCATCATCATGCTCATCATCATGATCATGATCATCATCATCATCGTCACCCTCAACATCATCATAAATCATCATCGTCATCCACGAAAATATCCGCATCGTCAACGTTTAATACAACCCCGTTGGGAGGAGGAGGATGGACCTAGTTGGAGGTGGAATTGAAGCTCAAAATTCTAAGTAGTTTTGGGAGCCCCTCAAATTATGTTCAATGTAGCCCAAAAATTGTGCATAGAAATGAAAAGATAATGAAACATAAATTTGCAGAATGTAAAGAGGGAATTGGGGAAGGTGATTGCAAGAATTAAAGGCTGGAAATAAAGTGCAGAAATGGAAGAAAAGGCAAAACGAAAATGACCAAAATTAAAGGGGAAAATGGATGGAAATTAAAGACATAAACTAAGAACCAGAATTGTAAATTGCAAGAAGCAAATGGCAGAATGTAAATTGCAGAAAGATAATTCCTAAGCTAGGCGCCACTCCACTAGTTAGAGAAAGCTAGGAAGATAAGCCAAGTTCCACCACATTGGAGGCTCCAATGATAAGGAAAGGGGTCTTGACCTCAAGAACAAGCAAGAGGAGAAGAAAGAGAAGAGAAAACGGCTCTCTCAAGGGAATTTTCAGATTGCAATAGTATAAAATGACCAAAGGTTCCATTTTCTTACATTAAGCCCTTATTTATAGGAAAAAAAGGTAGGGGGCTTCTTGGTTGTGGGTTTGGGCTGCCCTTAGCCAACCAAGCTCTTAACCTAAGCCTGTTCCTATTCTAAATAACCTATTCTTATTCCATGTTGGGATAAGCTATTCCCACTTTTACAGCTTAAAGAAAAATACAACCAAATTGAAATTAGGAAAAAATTCAGTTTTATTTTTCTTAAGCTAAAAATTTCTCTTGAAAGCCAATTTCCATGCTCACATCAACGTTTACCGTAGTTCATCATCATCATCATCATCATCATCATCACTACCATCATTCATCATTATACATAAGCGTCATCATCGTTCATCATCACCCTCATCATCATCATCGTCACCCTTTAACATCATCATAAATCATCATCATCAACGTTTATCGTAGTTCATAATCATCATCATCACTATCATCATTAATCATCATGCTCATCATCGCATATAGCATCATCATCATCATCATCATCACCATCATCATCATCAACATCATCATCATCGTCGTCACACTTAACATCATCATAAATCATCATCATCAACATTTACCTAATTCATCATCAGTTATCATCATGCTCATCTTTGATCATCATCATCAACATGATCATGATCATCACAATCACCATCATCACCATCACTATCACCATTCATTATGGACACATTGAACATCATCATCAACATCAATCCTATTCGAGATCCTCAACATCATTATCATCAATCCTATTCGTTATCCTCAATGTTATCATCTTCATCATCATCATCAACGTTCATAATCGTCATCATCAACATCATAACCATCACTATCATCATTCATTTCCGACACATTGAATATCATCATCATCATCATCATCATCATCATCATCATCATCATCCATCACTATCATCAACTACACATTGAATATCATCATCATCATCATCATCACTCTTAGTCGTGATCCTCAGCATCATCATCATCTTCATCAAGATCATCATCACTATCATCATTCATCATCATGCTCATCATCGTTCGTCATCATGCTCATCAGCGTTCATCATCATCATCATCATCATCACAATCTCCATCATCACCATCAATATCATCATTCATTATCAACACATTGAAGATCATCAT